>JAKFHT010000534.1:0-58082 GCA_023783455.1 Erythrocebus patas
TAGTGAAAAGGAATTATTTTCCGTTCAAAATGGAAAAAAGCTTTCTGAGAAACTGCTCTGTGTTCTGTTAATTCATCTCAGAGTTACATCTTTCCTTCAAGCCTTTCGCTAAGGCTGTTCTTGTGGAATTGGCAAAGTGATATTTGATTTGGAAGCCCATAGAGGGCTATGGTGAAAAAGGAAATATCTTCCGTTCAAAACTGGAAAGAAGCTTTCTGAGAAACTGCTCTGTGTTCTGTTAATTCATCTCACAGAGTTACATATTTAACTTCAAGAAGCCTTTCGCTAAGGCTGTTCTTGTGGAATTGGCAAAGTGGTATTTGGAAGCCCATAGAAGGCTATGATGAAAAAGGAAATATCTTCCGTTGAAAACTGGAAAGAAGCTTTCTGAGAAACTGCTCTGTGTTCTGTTAATTCATCTCAAAGAGTTACATCTTTCCCTTCAAGAAGCCTTTCGCTAAGGCTGTTCTTGTGGAATTGGCAAAGCGATATTTGGAAGCCCATAGAGGGCTATGGTGAAAAAGGAAATATCTTCCGTTCAAAACTGGAAAGAAGCTTTCTGAGAAACTGCTCTGTGTTCTGTTAATTCATCTCACAGAGTTACATCTTTCCCTTCAAGAAGCCTTTCGCTAAGGCTGTTCTTGTGGAATTGGCAAAGGGATATTTGGAAGCCCATAGAGGGCTATGGTGAAAAAGGAAATATCTTCCGTTAAAAACTGGAAAGAAGCTTTCTAAGAAACTGCTCTGTGTTCTGTTAATTCATCTCACAGAGTTACATCTTTACCTTCAAGAAGCCTTTCGCTAAGGCTGTTCTTCTGGAATTTGCAAAGTGATATTTGGAAGCCCATAGAGGGCTATGGAGAAAAAGGAAATATCTTCCGTTCAAAACTAGAAAGAAGCTTTCTGAGAAACTGCTCTGTGTTCTCTCAATTCATCTCACAGAGTTACATCTTTCCCTTTAAGAAGCCTTTCGCTAAGGCTGTTCCTTTGGAATTGGCAAAGGGATATTTGGAAGCCCATAGAGGGCTATGGTGAAAAGGAAATATCTTCCGTTAAAAACTGGAAAGAAGCTTTCTAAGAAACTGCTCTGTGTTCTGTTAATTCATCTCACAGAGTTACATCTTTAACTTCAAGAAGCCTTTCGCTAAGGCTGTTCTTGTAAAATTGGCAAAGTGATATTTGGAAGCCCATAGAGGGCTATGGTGAAAAAGGAAATATCTTCCGTTCAAAACTGGAAAGAAGCTTTCTGAGAAACTGCTCTGTGTTCTGTTAATTCATCTCACAGAGTTACATCTTTCCCTTCAAGAAGCCTTTCGCTAAGGCTGTTCTTGTGGAATTGGCAAAGGCATATTTGGAAGCCCATAGAGGGCTATGGTGAAAAAGGAAATATCTTCCGTTCAAAACTGGAAAGAAGCTTTCTGAGAAACTGCTCTGTGTTCTCTTAATTCATCTCACAGAGTTACATCTTTCCCTTCAAGAAGCCTTTCGCTAAGGCTGTTCTTGTGGAATTGGCAAAGTGATATTTGGAAGCCCTTAGAGGGCTATGGTGAAAAAGGAAATATCTTCCGTTCAAAACTGGAAAGAAGCTTTCTGAGAAACTGCTCTGTGTTTTGTTAATTCATCTCACAGATTTACATCTTTAACTTCAAGAAGCCTTTCCCTAAGGCTGTTCTTGTGGAATTGGCAAAGTGATATTTGGAAGCCCTTAGAGGGCTATGGTGAAAAAGGAAATATCTTCCGTTGAAAACTGGAAAGAAGCTTTCTGAGAAACTGCTCTGGGTTCTGTTAATTCATCTCACAGAGATACATCTTTCCCTTCAAGAAGCCTTTCGCTAAGGCTGTTCTTGTGGAATTGGCAAACGGATATTTGGAAGCCCATAGAGGGCTATGGTGAAAAAGGAAATATCTTCCGTTGAAAACTAGAAAGAAGCTTCCTGAGAAACTGCTCTGTGTTCTGTTAATTCATCTCACAGAGTTACATCTTTCCCTTCAAGAAGCCTTTCCTAAGGCTGTTCTTGTGGAATTGGCAAAGTGATATTTGGAAGCCCATAGAGGGCTATGGTGAAAAGGAAATATCTTCCGCTGAAAACTGGAAAGAAGCTTTCTGAGAAACTGCTCTGTGTTCTGTTAATTCATCTCACAGAGATACATCTTTCCTTCAAGAGCCTTTCGCTAAGGCTGTTCTTGTGGAATTGGCAAACGGATATTTGGAAGCCCATAGAGGGCTATGGTGAA
This sequence comes from Erythrocebus patas, assembly GCA_023783455.1. Taxonomy (NCBI): domain Eukaryota; kingdom Metazoa; phylum Chordata; class Mammalia; order Primates; family Cercopithecidae; genus Erythrocebus; species Erythrocebus patas. The sequence goes on from JAKFHT010000534.1 coordinate 2,236, forward strand.
AAAGGAAATATCTTCCGCTGAAAACTAGAAAGAAGCTTCCTGAGAAACTGCTCTGTGTTCTGTTAATTCATCTCACAGAGTTACATCTTTCCTTCAAGAAGCCTTCGCTAAGGCTGTTCTTGTGGAATTGGCAAAGGATATTTGGAAGCCCATAGAGGGCTATGGTGAAAAAGGAAATATCTTCCGTTAAAAACTGGAAAGAAGCTTTCTAAGAAACTGCTCTGGGTTTTGTTAATTCATCTCACAGAGTTACATCTTTCCCTTCAAGAAGCCTCGCTAAGGCTGTTCTTCTGGAATTTGCAATGTGATATTTGGAAGCCCATAGAGGGCTATGGTGAAAAGGAAATATCTTCCGCTCAAAACTGGAAAGAAGCTTGAGAAACTGCTCTGTGTTCTGTTAATTCATCTCACAGATTACATCTTCCCTTCAAGAAGCCTTTCGCTAAGGCTGTTCTTGTGGAATTGGCAAAGTGATATTTGGAAGTCCCAGAGGGCTATGGAGAAAAAGAAAATATCTTCCGCTCAAAACTGGACAAGAAGCTTTCTGAGAAACTGCTCTGTGTTCTGTTAATTCATCTCAGAGTTACATCTTTCCCTTCAAGAAGCCTTTCTCTAAGGCTGTTCTTGAGGAATTGGCAGAGCGATATTTTTATCCCCAGAGGGCTATGGTGAAAAGGAAATATCTTCCGCTCAAAACTGGAAAGAAGCTTGAGAAACTGCTCTGTGTTCTGTTAATTCATCTCACAGAGTTACATCTTTAACTTCAAGAAGCCTTTCGCTAAGGCTGTTCTTGTGGAATTGGCAAAGTGATATTTGGAAGCCCATAGAGTTCTATGGTGAAAAAGGAAATATCTTCCGCTCAAAACTGGAAAGAAGCTTTCTGAGAAACTGCTCTGTGTTCTCTTAATTCATCTCACAGAGTTACATCTTTCTTCAAGAAGCCTTTCGCTAAGGCTGTTCTATGGAATTGGCAAAGCGATATTTGGATGCCCATAGAGGGCTATGGTGAAAAGGAAATATCTTCCGCTCAAAACTGGAAAGAAGCTGAGAAACTGCTCTGTGTTCTGTTAATTCATCTAACAGAGTTACATCTTTCCTTCAAGAAGCCTTTCGCTAAGGCTGTTCTTATGGAATTGGCAAAGGATATATGGAAGCCCATAGAGGTCTATGGTGAAAAAGGAAATATCTTCCGCTCAAAACTGGAAAGAAGGTTTCTGAGAAACTGCTCTGTGTTCTGTTAAATCATCTCACAGAGTTACATCTTTCCCTTCAAGAAGCATCGCTAAGGCTGTTCTTGTGGAATTTGCAAAGGATATTTGGAAGCCCATACAGGGCTATGGAGAAAAAGAAAATATCTTCCGCTTCAAAACTGGAAAGAAGCTTTCTGAGAAACTGCTCTGTGTTCTGTTAATTCATCTCACAGAGTTACATCTTTAACGTCAAGAAGCCTTTCGCTAAGGCTGTTCTTGTGGAATTGGCAAAGGATATTTGGAAGCCCATAGAGGGCTATGGTGAAAAAGGAAATATCTTCCGCTCAAAACTGGAAAAAAAGCTTTCTGAGAAACTGCTCTATGTTCTCTTAATTCATCTCACAGAGTTACATTTTTCCCTTCAAGAAGCCTCTCGCTAAGGCTGTTTTTGTGGAATTGGCAAAGGATATTGTGGAAGCCTATAGAGGGCTAAGGTGAAAAAGGAAATATCTTCCGCTGAAAACTAGAAAGAAGCTTTCTGAGAAACTGCTCTGTGTTCTGTTAATTCATCTCACAGAGTTACATCTTTCCTTCAAGAAGCCTTCGCTAAGGCTGTTCTTGTGAATTGGAAAAGGATATTTGGAAGCCCATAGAGGGCTATGGTGAAAAAGAAAAATATGTTCCGCTCAAAACTGGAAAGAAGCTTTCTGAGAAACTGCTCTGTGTTTTGTTATTTCATCTCACAGAGTTACATCTTTAACTTCAAGAAGCCTTTCGCTAAGGCTGTTCTTGTGGAATTGGCAAAGTGATATTTGGAAGCCCATAGAGGGCTATGGTGAAAAGGAAATATCTTCCGTTCAAAACTGGAAAGAAGCTTTCTGAGAAACTGCTCTGTTTTCTATAATTCATCTCACAGAGTTACATCTTTCCTTCAAGAAGTTTTCGCTAAGGCTGTTCTTGTGGAATTGGCAAAGGATATTTGGAAGCCCATAGAGGGCTATGGTGAAAAAGGAATTATCTTCCGCTCAAAATGGAAAAAAAGCTTTATGAAAACTGCTCTGTGTTCTGTTAATTCATCTCACAGAGTTACATCTTTCCTTCAAGAAGCTTTTCGCTAAGGCTGTTCTTGTGGAATTGGCAAAGGATATTTGGAAGCCCAGAGGGCTATGGAGAAAAGAAAATATCTTCCGGTCAAAACTGGACAGAAGCTTTCTGAGAAATTGCTCTGTGTTCTGTTAATTCATCTCACAGAGTTACATCTTTCCTTCAAGGAGCCTTTCGCTAAGGCTGTTCTTGAGGAATTGGCAAAGCGGTATTTTTATCCCCTAGAGGGCTATAGTGAAAAGGAAATATCTTCCGCTTCAAAACTGGAAAGAAGCTTCTGACAAACTGCTCTGTGTTCTGTTAATTCATCTCACAGAGTTACATCTTTCCCTTCAAGAAGCCTTTCGCTAAGGCTGTTCTTGAGGAATTGGCAAAGTGTATTTTTATCCCCTAGAGGGCTATAGTGAAAAGGAAATATCTTCCGCTCAAAACTGGAAAGAAACATTCTGAGAAACTGCTCTGTGTTCTGTTAATTCATCTCACAGAGTTACATCTTTCCCTTCAAGAAGCCTGTCGCTAAGGTTTTCTTGTGGAATTGGCAAAGTGATATTTGGAAGCCCATAGAGGGCTATGGTGAAAAGGAAATACCTTCCGCTCAAAACTGGAAAGAAGCTTTCTGAGAAACTGCTCTGTGTTCTGTTAATTCATCTCACAGAGGTTACATCTTTAACTTCAAGAAGCCTTCGCTAAGGCTGTTCTTGTGGAATTGGCAAAGTGGTATTTGGAAGCCCATAGAGGGCTATGGTGAAAAGGAAATATCTTCCGCTCAAAACTGGAAAGAAGCTTTCTGAGAAACTGCTCTGTGTTCTGTTAATTCATCTCAAAGAGTTACATCTTTCCTTCAGCCTTCGCTAAGGCTGTTCTTGTGGAATTGGCAAGGATATTTGGAAGCCCATAGGGGCTATGGTGAAAAGGAAATATCTTCCGTTCAAAACTGGAAAGAAGCTTGAGAAACTGCTCTGTGTTCTGTTAATTCATCTCACAGAGTTACATCTTTAACTTCAAGAAGCCTTTCGCTAAGGCTGTTCTTGTGGAATTGGCAAAGTGATATTTGGAAGCCCATAGAGGGCTATGGTGAAAAGGAAATATCTTCCGCTCAAAACTGGAAAGAAGCTTTCTGAAACTGCTCTGTGTTCTGTTAATTCATCACACAGAGTTACATCTTTCCTTCAAGAAGCCTTTCGCTAAGGCTGTTCTTGTGGAATTGGCAAAGCGATATTTGGAAGCCCATAGAGGGCTATGGTGAAAAGGAAATATCTTCCGCTCAAAACTGGAAAGAAGCTTTCTGAGAAACTGCTCTGTGTTCTGTTAATTCATCTCACAGAGTTACATCTTTCTTCAAGAAGCCTTTCGCTAAGGCTGTTCTTGTGGAATTGGCAAAGTGGTATTTGGAAGCCCATAGAGGGCTATGGTGAAAAAGGAAATATCTTCCGTTCAAAACTGGAAAGAAGCTTTCTGAGAAACTGCTCTGTGTTCTGTTAATTCATCTCACAGAGTTACATCTTTCCCTTCAAGAAGCCTTTCGCTAAGGCTGTTCTTGTGGAATTGGCAAAGGGATATTTGGAAGCTCATAGAGGGCTATGGTGAAAAAGGAAATATCTTCCGTTCAAAACTGGATAGAAGCTTTCTGAGAAACTGCTCTGTGTTCTGTTAATTAATCTCACAGAGTTACATCTTTAACTTCAAGAAGCCTTTGGCTAAGGCTGTTCTTGTAAAATTGGCAAAGTGAAATTTGGAAGCCCATACAGGGCTATGGTGAAAAAGGAAATAACTTCCGTTCAAAACTGGAAAGAAGCTTTCTGAGAAACTGCTCTGTGTTCTGTTAATTCATCTCACAGAGTTACATCTTTCCCTTCAAGAAGCCTTTCGCTAAGGCTGTTCTTGTGGAATTGGCCAAGGGATATTTGGAAGCCCATAGAGGGCTATGGTGAAAAAGGAATTATCTTCCGTTGCAAATGGAAAGAAGCTTTCTGAGAAACTGCTCTGTGTTCTGTTAATTCATCTCACAGAGTCACATCTTTCCCTTCAAGAAGCCTTTCGCTAAGGCTGTTCTTGTGGAATTGGCAAAGTGATATTTGGAAGCCCGTAGAGGACTATGGAGAAAAAGAAAATACCTTCCGTTCAAAACTGGACAGAAGCTTTCTGAGAAACTGCTCTGTGTTGTGTTAATTCATCTCACAGAGTTACATCTTTCCCTTCAAGAAGCCTTTCGCTAAGCCTGTTCTTGTGGAATTGGCAAAGGGATATTTTGAAGCCCATAGTGGGCTAAGGTGAAAAAGGAAATATCTTCCGTTCAAAACTGGAAAGAAACTTTCTGAGAAACTGCTCTGTGTTCTGTTAATTCATCTCAGAGTTACATCTTTCCCTTCAAGAAGGTTTCTCTAAGGCTGTTCTTGAGGAATTGGCAGAGCGATATTTTTATCCATTAGAGGGCTATGGTGAAAAAGGAAATATCTTTCGTTCAAAACTGGAAAGAAGCTTTCTGAGAAACTGCTCTGTGTTCTGTTAATTCACCTCACAGAGTTACATCTTTTCCTTCAAGAAGCCTTTCGCAAAGGCTGTTCTTGTGGAATTCGCAAAGTGATATTTGGAAGCCCATAGAGGGCTATGGTGAAAAAGGAAATATCTTCCGTTCAAAACTGGAAAGAAGCTTTCTGAGAAACTACTCTGTGTTCTGTTAATTCATCTCACAGAGTTACATCTTTCCCTTCAAGAAGCCTTTCGCTAAGGCTGTTCTTGTGGAATTGGCAAAGGGATATTTGGAAGCCCATAGTGGGCTATGGAGAAAAAGGACATATCTTCCGTTCAAAACTGGAAAGAAGCTTTCTGAGAAACTGCTCTGTGTTCTGTTAATTCATCTGACAGATTTACATCTTTAACTTCCAGAAGCCTTTCGCTAAGGCTTTTCTTGTGGAATTGGCAAAGGGATATTTGGAAGCCCATAGAGGGCTATGGTGAAAAAGGAAATATCTTCCGTTCAAAATGGAAAGAAGCTTGAGAAACTGCTCTGTGTTCTGTTAATTCATCTCACAGAGTTACATCTTTCCTTCAAGAAGCCTTTCGCTAAGGCTGTTCTTGTGGAATTGGCAAAGTGATATTTGGAAGCCCGTGAGGGCAATGGAGAAAAAGAAAATATCTTCCGCTCAAAACTGGACAGAAGCTTTCTAAGAAACTGCTCTGTGTTCTCTAAATTAATCTCACAGAGTTACATCTTTCCCTTCAGAAGCCTTTCGCTAAGGCTTTTCTTGTGGAATTGGCAAAGGGATATTTGGAAGCCCATAGAGGGCTATGGTGAAAAAGGAAATATCTTCCGTTCAAAATGGAAAGAAGCTTTCTGAGAAACTGCTCTGTGTTCTGTTAATTCATCTCACAGAGTTACATCTTTCCTTCAAGCCTTTCGCTAAGGCTGTTCTTGTGGAATTGGCAAAGTGATATTTGGAAGCCCGTGAGGGCAATGGAGAAAAAGAAAATATCTTCCGTTCAAAAGTGGACAGAAGCTTTCTAAGAAACTGCTCTGTGTTCTCTAAATTAATCTCACAGAGTTACATCTTTCCCTTCAGGAAGCCTTTCGCTAAGGCTGTTCTTGTGGAATTGGCAAAGGATATTTGGAAGCCCATAGAGGGCTATGGTGAAAAAGGAAATATCTTCCGTTCAAAATGGAAAGAAGCTTTCTGAGAAACTGCTCTGTGTTCTGTTAATTCATCTCACAGAGTTACATCTTTCCTTCAAGCCTTTCGCTAAGGCTGTTCTTGTGGAATTGGCAAAGTGATATTTGGAAGCCCGTAGAGGGCAATGGAGAAAAAGAAAATATCTTCCGTTCAAAAGTGGACAGAAGCTTTCTAAGAAACTGCTCTGTGTTCTCTAAATTAATCTCACAGAGTTACATCTTTCCCTTCAGGAAGCCTTTCGCTAAGGCTGTTCTTGTGGAATTGGCAAAGGGATATTTGGAAGCCCGTAGAGGGCTATGGTGAAAAAGGAAATATCTTCCGTTCAAAACTGGAAAGAAGCTTTCTGAGAAACTGCTCTGTGTTCTGTTAATTCATCTCAAAGAGTTACATCTTTTCCTTCAAGAAGCCTTTCGCTAAGGCTGTTCTTGTGGAATTCGCAAAGTGATATTTGGAAGCCCATAGAGGGCTATGGTGAAAAAGGAAATATCTTCCTTTCAAAACTGGAAAGAAGCTTTCTGAGAAACTGCTCTGTGTTCTGTTAATTCATCTCACAGAGTTACATCTTTAACTTCAAGAAGCCTTTCGCTAAGGCTTTTCTTGTGGAAATGGCAAAGTGGTATTTGGAAGCCCATAGAGGGCTATGGTGAAAAAGGAAATATCTTTCGTTCAAAATGGAAAGAAGCTTTCTGAGAAACTGCTCTGTGTTCTGTTAATTCATCTCACAGAGTTACATCTTTAACTTCAAGAAGCCTTTCTCTAAGGCTGTTCTTGTGGAATTGGCAAAGTGATATTTGGAAGCCCGTAGAGGGCTATGGAGAAAAAGAAAATATCTTCCGTTCAAAACTGGACAGAAGCTTTCTGAGAAACTGCTCTGTGTTCTGTTAATTCATCTCACAGAGGTACATCTTTAACTTCAACAAGCCTTTCGCTAAGGCTGTTCTTGTGGAATTGGCAAAGAGGTATTTGGAAGCCCATAGAGGGCTATGGTAAAAAAGGAAATATCTTCCGTTCAAAACTGGAAGAAGCTTTCTGAGAAACTGCTCTGTGTACTGTTAATTCATCTCAAAGAGTTACATCTTTCCCTTCAAGAAGCCTTTCGCTAAGGCTGTTCTTGTGGAATTGGCAAAGCGATATTTTGAAGCCCATAGAGGGCTATGGTGAAAAAGTAAACATCTTCCGTTCAAAACTGGAAAGAAGCTTTCTGAGAAACTGCTCTGTGTTCTGTTAATTCATCTCACAGAGTTACATCTTTCCCTTCAAGAAGCCTTTCGCTAAGGCTGTTCTTGTGGAATTGGCAAATGGATATTTGGAAGCCCATAGAGGGCTATGGTGAAAAAGGAAATATCTTCCGTTCAAAACTGGAAAGAAGCTTTCTGAGAAACTGCTCTGTGTTCTGTTAATTCATCTCACAGAGTTACATCTTTCCCTTCAAGAAGCCTTTCGCTAAGGCTGTTCTTGTGGAATTGGCAAAGGGATATTTGGAAGCCCTTAGAGGGCTATAGTGAAAAAGGAATTATTTTCCGTTCAAAATGGAAAAAAGCTTTCTGAGAAACTGCTCTGTGTTCTGTTAATTCATCTCAGAGAGTTACATCTTTCCCTTCAAGAAGCCTTTCGCTAAGGCTGTTCTTGTGGAATTGGCAAAGTGATATTTGGATTTGGAAGCCCATAGAGGGCTATGGTGAAAAAGGAAATATCTTCCGTTCAAAACTGGAAAGAAGCTTTCTGAGAAACTGCTCTGTGTTCTGTTAATTCATCTCACAGAGTTACATATTTAACTTCAAGAAGCCTTTCGCTAAGGCTGTTCTTGTGGAATTGGCAAAGTGGTATTTGGAAGCCCATAGAAGGCTATGATGAAAAAGGAAATATCTTCCGTTGAAAACTGGAAAGAAGCTTTCTGAGAAACTGCTCTGTGTTCTGTTAATTCATCTCAAGAGTTACATCTTTCCTTCAAGAAGCCTTTCGCTAAGGCTGTTCTTGTGGAATTGGCAAAGCGATATTTGGAAGCCCATAGAGGGCTATGGTGAAAAAGGAAATATCTTCCGTTCAAAACGGGAAATAAGCTTTCTGAGAAACTGCTCTGTGTTCTGTTAATTCATCTCACAGAGTTACATCTTTCCTTCAAGAAGCCTTTCGCTAAGGCTGTTCTTGTGGAATTGGCAAAGGATATTTGGAAGCCCATAGAGGGCTATGGTGAAAAAGGAAATATCTTCCGTTAAAACTGGAAAGAAGCTTTCTGAGAAACTGCTCTGTGTTCTGTTAATTCATCTCACAGAGTTACATCTTTACCTTCAAGAAGCCTTCGCTAAGGCTGTTCTTCTGGAATTGCAAAGTGATATTTGGAAGCCCATAGAGGCTATGGAGAAAAAGGAAATATCTTCCGCTCAAAACTGGAAAGAAGCTTTCTGAGAAACTGCTCTGTGTTCTCAATTCATCTCACAGAGTTACATCTTTCCCTTTAAGAAGCCTTTCGCTAAGGCTGTTCCTTTGGAATTGGCAAAGGGATATTTGGAAGCCCATAGAGGGCTATGGTGAAAAAGGAAATATCTTCCGTTAAAAACTGGAAAGAAGCTTTCTAAGAAACTGCTCTGTGTTCTGTTAATTCATCTCACAGAGTTACATCTTTAACTTCAAGAAGCCTTTCGCTAAGGCTGTTCTTGTAAAATTGGCAAAGTGATATTTGGAAGCCCATAGAGGGCTATGGTGAAAAAGGAAATATCTTCCGTTCAAAACTGGAAAGAAGCTTTCTGAGAAACTGCTCTGTGTTCTGTTAATTCATCTCACAGAGTTACATCTTTCCCTTCAAGAAGCCTTTCGCTAAGGCTGTTCTTGTGGAATTGGCAAAGTGGTATTTGGAAGCCCATAGAGGGCTATGGTGAAAAAGGAAATATCTTCCGTTCAAAACTGGAAAGAAGCATTTTGAGAAACTGCTCTGTGTTCTGTTAATTCATCTCACAGAGTTACATCTTTCCCTTCAAGAAGCCTTTCGCTAAGGCTGTTCTTGTGGAATTGGCAAAGTGATATTTGGAAGCCCTTAGAGGGCTATGGTGAAAAAGGACATAACTTCCGTTCAAAACTGGAAAGAAGCTTTCTGAGAAACTGCTCTGTGTTTTGTTAATTCATCTCACAGATTTACATCTTTAACTTCAAGAAGCCTTTCCCTAAGGCTGTTCTTGTGGAATTGGCAAAGTGATATTTGGAAGCCCTTAGAGGGCTATGGTGAAAAAGGAAATATCTTCCGTTGAAAACTGGAAAGAAGCTTTCTGAGAAACTGCTCTGGGTTCTGTTAATTCATCTCACAGAGATACATCTTTCCCTTCAAGAAGCCTTTCGCTAAGGCTGTTCTTGTGGAATTGGCAAACGGATATTTGGAAGCCCATAGAGGGCTATGGTGAAAAAGGAAATATCTTCCGTTGAAAACTAGAAAGAAGCTTCCTGAGAAACTGCTCTGTGTTCTGTTAATTCATCTCACAGAGTTACATCTTTCCCTTCAAGAAGCCTTTCGCTAAGGCTGTTCTTGTGGAATTGGCAAAGGATATTTGGAAGCCCAGAGGGCTATGGTGAAAAAATATCTTCCGTTAAAAACTGGAAAGAAGCTTTCTAAGAAACTGCTCTGGGTTTTGTTAATTCATCTCACAGAGTTACATCTTTCCCTTCAAGAAGCCGTTCGCTAAGGCTGTTCTTCTGGAATTTGCAATGTGATATTTGGAAGCCCATAGAGGGCTATGGAGAAAAAGGAAATATCTTCCGTTCAAAACTGGAAAGAAGCTTTCTGAGAAACTGCTCTGTGTTCTGTTAATTCATCTCACAGATTTACATCTTTCCCTTCAAGAAGCCTTTCGCTAAGGCTGTTCTTGTGGAATTGGCAAAGTGATATTTGGAAGTCCGTAGAGGGCTATGGAGAAAAAGAAAGTATCTTCCGTTCAAAACTGGACAGAAGCTTTCTGAGAAACTGCTCTGTGTTCTGTTAATTCATCTCAGAGTTACATCTTTCCCTTCAAGAAGCCTTTCTCTAAGGCTGTTCTTGAGGAATTGGCAGAGCGATATTTTTATCCCCTAGAGGGCTATGGTGAAAAAGGAAATATCTTCCGTTCAAAACTGGAAAGAAGCTTTCTGAGAAACTGCTCTGTGTTCTGTCAATTCATGTCACAGAGTTACATCTTTAACTTCAAGAAGCCTTTCCTAAGGCTGTTCTTGTGGAATTGGCAAAGTGATATTTGGAAGCCCTTAGAGGGCTATGGTGAAAAAGGAAATATCTTCCGTTGAAAACTGGAAAGAAGCTTTCTGAGAAACTGCTCTGGGTTCTGTTAATTCATCTCACAGAGATACATCTTTCCCTTCAAGAAGCCTTTCGCTAAGGCTGTTCTTGTGGAATTGGCAAACGGATATTTGGAAGCCCATAGAGGGCTATGGTGAAAAAGGAAATATCTTCCGTTGAAAACTAGAAAGAAGCTTCCTGAGAAACTGCTCTGTGTTCTGTTAATTCATCTCACAGAGTTACATCTTTCCCTTCAAGAAGCCTTTCGCTAAGGCTGTTCTTGTGGAATTGGCAAAGGGATATTTGGAAGCCCATAGAGGGCTATGGTGAAAAAGGAAATATCTTCCGTTAAAAACTGGAAAGAAGCTTTCTAAGAAACTGCTCTGGGTTTTGTTAATTCATCTCACAGAGTTACATCTTTCCCTTCAAGAAGCCGTTCGCTAAGGCTGTTCTTCTGGAATTTGCAATGTGATATTTGGAAGCCCATAGAGGGCTATGGAGAAAAAGGAAATATCTTCCGTTCAAAACTGGAAAGAAGCTTTCTGAGAAACTGCTCTGTGTTCTGTTAATTCATCTCACAGATTTACATCTTTCCCTTCAAGAAGCCTTTCGCTAAGGCTGTTCTTGTGGAATTGGCAAAGTGATATTTGGAAGTCCGTAGAGGGCTATGGAGAAAAAGAAAATATCTTCCGTTCAAAACTGGACAGAAGCTTTCTGAGAAACTGCTCTGTGTTCTGTTAATTCATCTCAGAGTTACATCTTTCCCTTCAAGAAGCCTTTCTCTAAGGCTGTTCTTGAGGAATTGGCAGAGCGATATTTTTATCCCCTAGAGGGCTATGGTGAAAAAGGAAATATCTTCCGTTCAAAACTGGAAAGAAGCTTTCTGAGAAACTGCTCTGTGTTCTGTCAATTCATGTCACAGAGTTACATCTTTAACTTCAAGAAGCCTTTCGCTAAGGCTGTTCTTGTGGAATTGGCAAAGTGATATTTGGAAGCCCATAGAGTTCTATGGTGAAAAAGGAAATATCTTCCGTTCAAAACTGGAAAGAAGCTTTCTGAGAAACTGCTCCGTGTTCTCTTAATTCATCTCACAGAGTTACATCTTTCTCTTCAAGAAGCCTTTCGCTAAGGCTGTTCTTATGGAATTGGCAAAGCGATATTTGGATGCCCATAGAGGGCTATGGTGAAAAAGGAAATATCTTCCGTTCAAAACTGGAAAGAAGCCTTCTGAGAAACTGCTCTGTGTTCTGTTAATTCATCTAACAGAGTTACATCTTTCCCTTCAAGAAGCCTTTCGCTAAGGCTGTTCTTGCGGAATTGGCAAAGTGATATATGGAAGCCCATAGAGGTCTATGGTGAAAAAGGAAATATCTTCCGTTCAAAACTGGAAAGAAGGTTTCTGAGAAACTGCTCTGTGTTCTGTTAAATCATCTCACAGAGTTACATCTTTCCCTTCAAGAAGCATTTCGCTAAGGCTGTTCTTGTGGAATTTGCAAAGGGATATTTGGAAGCCCATACAGGGCTATGGAGAAAAAGAAAATATCTTCCGTTCAAAACTGGAAAGAAGCTTTCTGAGAAACTGCTCTGTGTTCTGTTAATTCATCTCACAGAGTTACATCTTTAACTTCAAGAAGCCTTTCGCTAAGGCTGTTCTTGTGGAATTGGCAAAGGGATATTTGGAAGCCCTTAGAGGGCTATGGTGAAAAAGGAAATATCTTCCGTTCAAAACTGGAAAAAGCTTTCTGAGAAACTGCTCTATGTTCTCTTAATTCATCTCACAGAGTTACATTTTTCCCTTCAAGAAGCCTCTCGCTAAGGCTGTTTTTGTGGAATTGGCAAAGCGATATTGTGAAGCCTATAGAGGGCTAAGGTGAAAAAGGAAATATCTTCCGTTGAAAACTAGAAAGAAGCTTTCTGAGAAACTGCTCTGTGTTCTGTTAATTTATCTCACAGAGTTACATCTTTTCCTTCAAGAAGCCTTTCGCTAAGGCTGTTCTTGTGGAATTGGAAAAGGGATATTTGGAAGCCCATAGAGGGCTATGGTGAAAAAAGAAATATGTTCCGTTCAAAACTGGAAAGAAGCCTTCTGAGAAACTGCTCTGTGTGTTGTTATTTCATCTCACAGAGTTACATCTTTAACTTCAAGAAGCCTTTCGCTAAGGCTGTTCTTGTGGAATTGGCAAAGTGATATTTGGAAGCCCATAGAGGGCTATGGTGAAAAAGGAAATATCTTCCGTTGAAAACTGGAAAGAAGCTTTCTGAGAAACTGCTCTGTTTTCTATAATTCATCTCACAGAGTTACATCTTTCCCTTCAAGAAGCCTTTCGCTAAGGCTGTTCTTGTGGAATTGGCAAAGGGATATTTGGAAGCCCATAGAGGGCTATGGTGAAAAAGGAAATATCTTCCGTTCAAAATGGAAAAAGCTTTATGAAAACTGCTCTGTGTTCTGTTAATTCATCTCACAGAGTTACATCTTTCCCTTCAAGAAGCCGTTCGCTAAGGCTGTTCTTGTGGAATTGGCAAAGGGATATTTGGAAGCCCGTAGAGGGCTATGGAGAAAAAGAAAATATCTTCCGGTCAAAACTGGACAGAAGCTTTCTGAGAAATTGCTCTGTGTTCTGTTAATTCATCTCACAGAGTTACATCTTTCCCTTCAAGGAGCCTTTCGCTAAGGCTGTTCTTGAGGAATTGGCAAAGCGGTATTTTTATCCCCTAGAGGGCTATAGTGAAAAAGGAAATATCTTCCGTTCAAAACTGGAAAGAAGCATTCTGACAAACTGCTCTGTGTTCTGTTAATTCATCTCACAGAGTTACATCTTTCCCTTCAAGAAGCCTTTCGCTAAGGCTGTTCTTGAGGAATTGGCAAAGCGGTATTTTTATCCCCTAGAGGGCTATAGTGAAAAAGGAAATATCTTCCGTTCAAAACTGGAAAGAAACATTCTGAGAAACTGCTCTGTGTTCTGTTAATTCATCTCACAGAGTTACATCTTTCCCTTCAAGAAGCCTGTCGCTAAGGTTTTTCTTGTGGAATTGGCAAAGTGATATTTGGAAGCCCATAGAGGGCTATGGTGAAAAAGGAAATACCTTCCGTTCAAAACTGGAAAGAAGCTTTCTGAGAAACTGCTCTGTGTTCTGTTAATTCATCTCACAGAGGTACATCTTTAACTTCAAGAAGCCTTTCGCTAAGGCTGTTCTTGTGGAATTGGCAAAGTGGTATTTGGAAGCCCATAGAGGGCTATGGTGAAAAAGGAAATATCTTCCGTTCAAAACTGGAAAGAAGCTTTCTGAGAAACTGCTCTGTGTTCTGTTAATTCATCTCAAAGAGTTACATCTTTCCCTTCAAGAAGCCTTTCGCTAAGGCTGTTCTTGTGGAATTGGCTAAGGGATATTTGGAAGCCCATAGAGGGCTATGGTGAAAAAGGAAATATCTTCCGTTCAAAACTGGAAAGAAGCTTTCTGAGAAACTGCTCTGTGTTCTGTTAATTCATCTCAGAGTTACATCTTTCCTTCAAGAAGCCTTTCCTAAGGCTGTTCTTGTGGAATTTGCAAAGTGATATTTGGAAGCCCATAGAGGGCTATGGTGAAAAGGAAATATCTTCCGTTCAAACCTGGAAAGAAGCTTTCTAAGAAACTGCTCTGTGTTCTGTTAATTCATCACACAGAGTTACATCTTTCCCTTCAAGAAGCCTTTCGCTAAGGCTGTTCTTGTGGAATTGGCAAAGCGATATTTGGAAGCCCATAGAGGGCTGTGGTGAAAAAGGAAATATCTTCCGTTCAAAACTGGAAAGAAGCTTTCTGAGAAACTGCTCTGTGTTCTGTAAATTCATCTCACAGAGTTACATCTTTAACTTCAAGAAGCCTTTCGCTAAGGCTGTTCTTGTGGAATTGGCAAAGTGGTATTTGGAAGCCCATAGAGGGATATGGTGAAAAAGGAAATATCTTCCGTTCGAAACTGGAAAGAAGCTTTCTGAGAAACTGCTCTGTGTTCTGTTAATTCATCTCAAAGAGTTACATCTTTCCCTTCAAGAAGCCTTTCGCTAAGGCTGTTCTTGTGGAATTGGCAAAGTGATATTTGCAAGCCCATAGAGGGCTATCGTTAAAAAGTAAATATCTTCCGTTCAAAACTGGAAAGAAGCTTTCTGACAAACTGCTCTGTGTTCTGTTAACTCATCTCACAGAGGTACATCTTTAACTTCAAGAAGCCTTTCGCTAAGGCTGTTCTTGTGGAATTGGCAAAGGGATATTTGGAAGCCCATAGAGGGCTATGGTGAAAAAGGAAATATCTTCCGTTCAAAACTGGAAAGAAGCTTTCTGAGAAACTGCTCTGTGTTGTGTTAATTCATCTCACAGAGTTACATCTTTCCCTTCAAGAAGCCTTTCGCTAAGGCTGTTCTTCTGGAATTTGCAAAGTGATATTTGGAAGCCCATAGAGGGCTATGGTGAAAAAGGAAATATCTTCCGTTGAAAACTGGAAAGAAGCTTTCTGAGAAACTGCTCTGTGTTCTCTTAATTCATCTCACACAGTTTCATCTTTCCCTTCAAGAAGCCCTTCGCTAAGGCTGTTCTTGAGGAATTGGCAAAGCGATATTTGGAAGCCCATAGAGGGCTATGGTGAAAAAGGAAATATCTTCCGTTCAAAACTGGAAAGAAGCTTTCTGAGAAACTGCTCTGTGTTCTGTTAATTCATCTCACAGAGTTACATCTTTTCCTTCAAGAAGCCTTTCGCTAAGGCTGTTCTTGTGGAATTGGCAAAGGGATATTTGGAAACCCATAGAGGGCTATGGTGAAAGAGGAAATATATTCCGTTCAAAACTGGAAAGAAGCTTTCTGAGAAACTGCTCTGTGTTTTGTTAATTCATGTCACAGAGTAACATCTTTAACATCAAGAAGCCTTTCGCTAAGGCTGTTCTTGTGGAATTAGCAAAGTGATATTTGGAAGCCCATAGAGGGCTATGGTGAAAAAGGAAATATCTTCCGTTGAAAACTGGAAAGAAGCTTTCTGAGAAACTGCTCTGTGTTCTGTTAATTCATCTCACAGAGTTACATCTTTCCGTTCAAGAAGCCTTTCGCTAAGGCTGTTCTTGTGGAATTGGCAAAGGGATATTTGGAAGCCCATAGAGGGCTGTGGTGAAAAAGGAAATATCTTCCGTTCAAAACTGGAAAGAAGCTTTCTGAGAAACTGTTCTGTGTTCTGTAAATTCATCTCACAGAGTTACATCTTTAACTTCAAGAAGCCTTTCGCTAAGGCTGTTCTTGTGGAATTAGCAAAGTGGTATTTGGAAGCCCATAGAGGATATGGTGAAAAGGAAATATCTTCCGTTCGAAACTGGAAAGAAGCTTTCTGAGAAACTGCTCTGTGTTCTGTTAATTCATCTCACAGAGTTACATCTTTCCTTCAAGAAGCCTTCGCTAAGGCTGTTCTTGTGGAATTGGCAAAGTGATATTTGCAAGCCCATAGAGGCTATGGTGAAAAAGGAAATATCTTCCGTTCAAAACTGGAAGAAGCTTTCTGACAAACTGCTCTGTGTTCTGTTAACTCATCTCACAGAGGTACATCTTTAACTTCAAGAAGCCTTTCGCTAAGGCTGTTCTTGTGGAATTGGCAAAGGGATATTTGGAAGCCCATAGAGGGCTATGGTGAAAAAGGAAATATCTTCCGTTCAAAACTGGAAAGAAGCTTTCTGAGAAACTGCTCTGTGTTGTGTTAATTCATCTCACAGAGTTACATCTTTCCCTTCAAGAAGCCTTTCGCTAAGGCTGTTCTTCTGGAATTTGCAAAGTGATATTTGGAAGCCCATAGAGGGCTATGGTGAAAAAGGAAATATCTTCCGTTGAAAACTGGAAAGAAGCTTTCTGAGAAACTGCTCTGTGTTCTCTTAATTCATCTCACACAGTTTCATCTTTCCCTTCAAGAAGCCCTTCGCTAAGGCTGTTCTTGAGGAATTGGCAAAGCGATATTTGGAAGCCCATAGAGGGCTATGGTGAAAAAGGAAATATCTTCCGTTCAAAACTGGAAAGAAGCTTTCTGAGAAACTGCTCTGTGTTCTGTTAATTCATCTCACAGAGTTACATCTTTCCTTCAAAGCCTTTCGCTAAGGCTGTTCTTCTGGAATTGCAAAGTGATATTTGGAAGCCCATAGAGGGCTATGGTGAAAAGGAAATATCTTCCGTTGAAAACTGGAAAGAAGCTTTCTGAGAAACTGCTCTGTGTTCTCTTAATTCATCTCACACAGTTTCATCTTTCCTTCAAGAAGCCTTCGCTAAGGCTGTTCTTGAGGAATTGGCAAAGCGATATTTGGAAGCCCATAGGGCTATGGTGAAAAGGAAATATCTTCCGCTCAAAACTGGAAAGAAGCTTTCTGAGAAACTGCTCTGTGTTCTGTTAATTCATCTCACAGAGTTACATCTTTCCTTCAAGAAGCCTTTCGCTAAGGCTGTTCTTGTGGAATTGGCAAAGGATATTTGGAAACCCATAGAGGGCTATGGTGAAAGAGGAAATATCTTCGTTCAAAACTGGAAAGAAGCTTTCTGAGAAACTGCTCTGTTTTGTTAATTCATCTCACAGAGTAACATCTTTAACTTCAAAAGCCTTTCGCTAAGGCTGTTCTTGTGGAATTAGCAAAGTGATATTTGGAAGCCCATAGAGGGCTATGGTGAAAAGGAAATATCTTCCGTTGAAAACTGGAAAGAAGCTTTCTGAGAAACTGCTCTGTGTTCTGTTAATTCATCTCACAGAGTTACATCTTTCCCTTCAAAGCCTTTCGCTAAGGCTGTTCTTGAGGAATTGGCAAGGATATTTGGAAGCCCATAGAGGGCTATGGTGAAAAAGGAAATATCTTCCGTTCAAAACTGGAAAGAAGCTTTCTGAAACTGCTCTGTGTTCTGTTAATTCATCTCACAGAGTTACATCTTTAACTTCAAGAAGCCTTCGCTAAGGCTGTTCTTCAGGAATTGGCAAAGTGATATTTGGAAGCCCATGAGGGCTATGGTGAAAAAGGAAATATCTTCCGTTCAAAACTGGAAGAAGCTTTCTGAGAAACTGCTCTGTGTTCTGGAAATTCATCTCACAGAGTTAAACCTTTCCTTCAAGAAGCCTTCGCTAAGGCTGTTCTTGAGGAATTGGCAAAGTGATATTTGGAAGCCCAGAGGGCTATGGTGAAAAGGAAATATCTGCCGTTCAAAACTGGAAAGAAGCTTTCTGAAACTGCTCTGTGTTCTCTTAATTCATCTCACAGAGTTACATCTTTCCTTCAAAGCCTTTCGCTAAGGCTGTTCTTGTGGAATTGGCAAAGCGATATGTGGAAGCCCATAGGGCTATGGTGAAAAGGAAATATCTTCCGTTCAAAACTGGAAGAAGCTTTCTGAGAAACTGCTCTGTGTTCTGTTAATTCATCTCACAGAGTTACATCTTTCCTTCAAGAAGCCTTTCGCTAAGGCTGTTCTTGTGGAATTGGCAAGTGATATTTGGAAGCCCATAGAGGGCTATGGTTAAAAAGGAAATATCTTCCGTTCAAAACTGGAAAGAAGCTTTCTGAGAAACTGCTCTGTGTTCTGTTAATTCATCTCACAGAGTTACATCTTTCCTTCAAAGCCTTTCGCTAAGGCTGTTCTTGTGGAATTGGCAAAGGGATATTTGGAAGCCCATAGAGGGCTATGGTGAAAGAGGAAATATATTCCGTTAAAAACTGGAAAGAAGCTTTCTGAGAAACTGCTCTGTGTTTTGTTAATTCATCTCACAGAGTTACATCTTTCCCTTCAAGAAGCCTTTCGCTAAGGCTGTTCTTGAGGAATTGGCAAAGCGATATTTTTATCCCCTAGAGGGCTATGGTGAAAAAGGTAATATCTTCCGTTCAAAACTGGAAAGAAGCTTTCTGAGAAACTGCTTTGTGTTCTGTTAATTCATCTCACAGAGGTACATCTTTAACTTCAAGAAGCCTTTCGCTAAGGCTGTTCTTGTGGAATTCGCAAAGTGATATTTGGAAGCCCATCGAGGGCTATGGTGAAAAAGGAAATATCTTCCGTTCAAAACTGGAAAGAAGCTTTCTGAGAAACTGCTCTGTGTTCTGTTAATTCATCTCACAGAGTTACATCTTTCCCTTCAAGAAGCCTGTCGCTAAGGCTGTTCTTGTGGAATTGGCAAAGTGATATTTGGAAGCCCATAGAGGGCTATGGTGAAAAAGGAAATATCTTCCGTTCAAAACTGGAAATAAGTTTTCTGAGAAACTGCTTTGTGTTCTGTTAATTCATCTCACAGAGTTACATCTTTCCTTCAAAGCCTTTCGCTAAGGCTGTTCTTGTGGAATTGGCAAGGATATTTGGAAGCCCATAGAGGGCTATGGTGAAAAAAGAAAATATCTTCCGTTCAAAATGGAAAGAAGCTTTCTGAGAAACTGCTCTGTGTTCTGTTAATTCATCTCACAGAGTTACATCTTTCCCTTCAAGAAGCCTTTCGCTAAGGCTGTTCTTGTGGAATTGGCAAAGTGATATTTGGAAGCCCGTAGAGGGCTATGGAGAAAAAGAAAATATCTTCCGTTCAAAACTGGACAGAAGCTTTCTAAGAAACTGCTCTGTGTTCTGTTAATTCATCTCACAGAGTTACATCTTTCTCTTCAGGAATCCTTTCGCTAAGGCTGTTCTTGTGGAATTGGCAAAGGATATTTGGAAGCCCGTAGAGGGCTATGGTGAAAAAGGAAATGTCTTCCGTTCTATACTGGAAAGAAGCTTTCTGAGAAACTGCTCTGTGTTCTGTTAATTCATCTCACAGAGCTACATCTTTCCCTTCAAGAAGCCTTTAGCTAAGGCTCTTCTTGTGGAATTGGCAAAGCGATATTTGGAAGCCCATAGGTCGATGGTGAAAAAGGAAATATCTTCCGTTCAAAACTGGAAAGAAGCTTTCTGAGAAACTGCTCTGTGTTCTGTTAATTCATCTCACAGAGTTACATATTTCCCTTCAAGAAGCCTTTCGCTAAGGCTGTTCTTGTGGAATTGGCAAAGGGATATTTGGAAGCCCATAGAGGGCTATGGTGAAAAAGGAAATATCTTCCGTTCAAAACTGGAAAGAATCTTTCTGAGAAACTGCTCTGTGTTTTGTTAATTCATCTCACAGAGTTACATCTTTAACTTCAAGAAGCCTTTCACTAAGGCTGTTCTTGTGGAATTGGCAAAGTGATATTTGGAAGCCCATAGAGGGCTATGGTGAAAAAGGAAATATCTTCCGTTGAAAACTGGAAAGAAGCTTTCTGAGAAACTGCTCTGTGTTCTGTTAATTCACATCACAGAGTTACATCTTTCCTTCAAGAAGCCTTTCGCTAAGGCTGTTCTTGTGGAATTGGTAAAGGGATATTTGGAAGCCCATAGAGGGCTATGGTGAAAAAGGAATTATCTTCCGTTCAAAATGGAAAGAAGCTTTCTGAGAAACTGCTCTGTGTTCTGTTAATTCATCTCACAGAGTTACATGTTTCCCTTCAAGAAGCCTTTCGCTAAGGCTGTTCTTGTGGAATTGGCAAAGTGATATTTGGAAGCCCGTAGAGGGCTATGGAGAAAAAGAAAATATCTTCCGTTCAAAACTGGACAGAAGCTTTCTGAGAAACTGCTCTGTGTTCTGTTAATTCATCTCAGTGTTACATCTTTCCCTTCAAGAAGCCTTTCTCTAAGGCTGTTCTTGAGGAATTGGCAGAGCGATATTTTTATCCCCTAGAGGGCTATGGTGAAAAAGGAAATATCTTCCGTTCAAAACTGGAAAGAAGCATTCTGAGAAACTGCTCTGTGTTCTGTTAATTCATCTCACAGAGTTATATCTTTTCCTTCAAGAAGCCTTTCGCTAAGGCTGTTATTGTGGAATTGGCCAAGGGATATTTGGAAGCCCATAGAGGGCTATGGTGAAAAAGGAAATATCTTTCGTTCAAAACTGGAAAGAAGCTTTCTGAGAAACTGCTCTGTATTCTGTTAATTCACCTCACGGAGTTACATCTTTTCCTTCAAGAAGCCTTTCGCTAAGGCAGTTCTTGTGGAATTGCAAAGTGATATTTGGAAGCCCATAGGGCTATGGTGAAAAGGAAATATCTTCCGTTCAAAACTGGAAAGAAGCTTTCTGAGAAACTGCTCTGTGTTCTGTTAATTCATCTCACAGATTTACATCTTTCCTTCAAAAGCCTTTCGCTAAGGCTGTTCTTGTGGAATTGGCAAAGTGATATTTGGAAGCCCGTAGAGGGCTATGGAGAAAAAGAAAATATCTTCCGTTCAAAACTGGACAGAAGCTTTCTAAGAAACTGCTCTGTGTTCTGTTAATTCATCTCACAGAGTTACATCTTTCCTTCAGAATCCTTTCGCTAAGGCTGTTCTTGTGGAATTGGCAAAGGATATTTGGAAGCCCATAGGGCTATGGTGAAAAAGGAAATATCTTCCGTTCAAAACTGGAAAGAAGCTTTCTGAGAAACTGCTCTGTGTTCTGTTAATTCATCTCACAGAGTTACATCTTTCCTTCAAGAAGCCTTTAGCTAAGGCTCTTCTTGTGGAATTGGCAAAGCGATATTTGGAAGCCCATAGGGCTATGGTGAAAAAGGAAATATCTTCCGTTCAAAACTGGAAAGAAGCTTTCTGAGAAACTGCTCTGTGTTCTGTTAATTCATCTCACAGAGTTACATATTTCCTTCAAGAAGCCTTTAGCTAAGGCTCTTCTTGTGGAATTGGCAAGCGATATTTGGAAGCCCATGAGGGGCTCGATGGTGAAAAAGGAAATATCTTCGTTCAAAACTGGAAAGAAGCTTTCTGAGAAACTGCTCTGTGTTCTGTTAATTCATCTCACAGAGTTACATATTTCCTTCAAGAAGCCTTTCGCTAAGGCTGTTCTTGTGGAATTGGCAAGGATATTTGGAAGCCCATAGAGGGCTATGGTGAAAAAGGAAATATCTTCCGTTCAAAACTGGAAAGAATCTTTCTGAGAAACTGCTCTGTGTTTTGTTAATTCATCTCACAGAGTTACATCTTTAACTTCAAAAAGCCTTTCGCTAAGGCTGTTCTTGTGGAATTCGCAAAGTGATATTTGGAAGCCCATAGAGGGCTATGGTGAAAAAGGAAATATCTTCCGTTGAAAACTGGAAAGAAGCTTTCTGAGAAACTGCTCTGTGTTCTGTTAATTCACATCACAGAGTTACATCTTTCCCTTCAAGAAGCCTTTCGCTAAGGCTGTTCTTGTGGAATTGGTAAAGGGATATTTGGAAGCCCATAGAGGGCTATGGTGAAAAAGGAATTATCTTCCGTTCAAAATGGAAAGAAGCTTTCTGAGAAACTGCTCTGTGTTCTGTTAATTCATCTCACAGAGTTACATCTTTCCCTTCAGGAATCCTTTCGCTAAGGCTGTTCTTTTGGAATTGGCAAAGGGATATTTGGAAGCCCGTAAAGGGCTATGGTGAAAAAGGAAATATCTTCCGTTCAATACTGGAAAGAAGCTTTCTGAGAAACTGCTCTGTGTTCTGTTAATTCATCTCACAGAGTTACATCTTTCCTTCAAAAGCCTTCGCTAAGGCTGTTCTTGAGGAATTGGCAAAGGATATTTGGAAGCCCATAGAGGGCTATGGTGAAAAAGGAATTATCTAACGTTCAAAATGGAAAAAAGCTTTCTGAGAAACTGCTCTGTGTTCTGTTAATTCATCTCACAGAGTTACATCTTTCCCTTCAAGAAGCCTTTCGCTAAGGCTCTTCTTGTGGAATTGGCAAAGCGATATTTGGAAGCCCATAAAGGTCGATGGTGAAAAAGGAAATATCTTCCGTTCAAAACTGGAAAGAAGCTTTCTGAGAAACTGCTCTGTGTTCTGTTAATTCATCTCACAGAGTTACATCTTTCCCTTCAAGAAGCCTTTCGCTAAGGCTGTTCTTGTGGAATTGGCAAAGGGATATTTGGAAGCCCAGAGAGGGCTATGGTGAAAAAGGAATTATCTAACGTTCAAAATGGAAAAAAGCTTTCTGAGAAACTGCTCTGTGTTCTGTTAATTCATCTCACAGAGTTACATCTTTCCCTTCAAGAAGCCTTTCGCTAAGGCTGTTCTTGTGGAATTGGCAAAGTGATATTTGGAAGCCCATAGAGGGCTATGGTGAAAAAGGAAATATCTTCCGTTCAAAATTGGACAGAAGCTTTCTGAGAAACTGCTCTGTGTTCTGTTAATTCATCTCACAGAGTTACATCTTTCCCTTCAAGAAGCCTTTCTCTAAGGCTGTTCTTGAGGAATTGGCAAAGCGATATTTTTATCCCCTAGAGGGCTATGGTGAAAAAGGAAATATCTTCCGTTCAAAACTGGAAAGAAGCATTCTGAGAAACTGCTCTGTGTTCTGTTAATTCATCTCACAGAGTTATATCTTTTCCTTCAAGAAGCCTTTCGCTAAGGCTGTTATTGTGGAATTGGCCAAGGGATATTTGGAAGCCCATAGAGGGCTATGGTGAAAAAGGAAATATCTTTCGTTCAAAACTGGAAAGAAGCTTTCTGAGAAACTGCTCTGTATTCTGTTAATTCACCTCACGGAGTTACATCTTTTCCTTCAAGAAGCCTTTCGCTAAGGCTGTTCTTGTGGAATTCGCAAAGTGATATTTGGAAGCCCATAGAGGGCTATGGTGAAAAAGGAAATATCTTCCGTTCAAAACTGGAAAGAAGCTTTCTGAGAAACTGCTCTGTATTCTGTTAATTCACCTCACGAGTTACATCTTTCCTTCAAAAGCCTTTCGCTAAGGCTGTTCTTGTGGAATTCGCAAAGTGATATTTGGAAGCCCATAGAGGGCTATGGTGAAAAAGGAAATATCTTCCGTTCAAAACTGGAAAGAAGCTTTCTGAGAAACTGCTCTGTGTTCTGCTAATTCATCTCACAGATTTACATCTTTAACTTCAAGAAGCCTTTCGCTAAGGCTGTTCTTGTGGAATTGGCAAAGGGATATTTGGAAGCCCATAGAGGGCTATGGTGAAAAAGGAAATATCTTCCGTTCAAAATGGAAAGAAGCTTTCTGAGAAACTGCTCTGTGTTCTGTTAATTCATCTCACAGAGTTACATCTTTCCCTTCAAGAAGCCTTTCGCTAAGGCTGTTCTTGTGGAATTGGCAAAGGGATATTTGGAAGCCCATAGAGGGCTATGGTGAAAAATCAAATATCTTCCGTTCAAAATGGAAAGAAGCTTTCTGAGAAACTGCTCTGTGTTCTGTTAATTCATCTCACAGAGTTACATCTTTCCTTCAAGAAGCCTTCGCTAAGGCTGTTCTTGTGGAATTGGCAAAGGATATTTGGAAGCCCGTGAGAGGGCTATGGTGAAAAAGAAATATCTTCCGTTCAAAACTGGACAGAAGCTTTCTAAGAAACTGCTCTGTGTTCTGTTAATTCATCTCACAGAGTTACATCTTTCCCTTCAGGAATCCTTTCGCTAAGGCTGTTCTTGTGGAATTGGCAAAGGGATATTTGGAAGCCCGTAGAGGGCTATGGAGAAAAAGGAAATATCTTCCGTTCAAAACTGGACAGAAGCTTTCTAAGAAACTGCTCTGTGTTCTGTTAATTCATCTCACAGAGTTACATCTTTCCCTTCAGGAATCCTTTCGCTAAGGCTGTTCTTGTGGAATTGGCAAAGGGATATTTGGAAGCCCTTAGAGGGCTATGGTGAAAAAGGAAATATCTTCCGTTCAATACTGGAAAGAAGCTTTCTGAGAAACTGCTCTGTGTTCTGTTAATTCATCTCACAGAGTTACATCTTTCCTTCAAGAAGCCTTTCGCTAAGGCTGTTCTTGTGGAATTGGCAAAGTGATATTTGGAAGCCCATAGAGGGCTATGGTGAAAAAATTAAATATCTTCCGTTCAAAACTGGAAAGAAGCTTTCAGAGAAACTGCTCTGTGTTCTGTAAATTCATCTCACAGAGTTACATCTTTAACTTCAAGAAGCCTTTCGCTAAGGCTGTTCTTGTGGAATTGGTAAAAGGATATTTGGAAGCCCATAGAAGGCTATGGTGAAAAAGGAAATATCTTCCGTTCAAAACTGGAATGAAGCTTTCTGAGAAACTGCTCTGTGTTCTTTTAATTCATCTCACAGAGTTATATCTTTAACTTCAAGAAGCCTTTCGCTAAGGCTGTTCTTGTGGAATTGGCAAAGTGGTATTTGGAAGCCCATAGAGGGCTATAGTGAAAAAGGAAATATCTTCCTTTCAAAACTGGAAAGAAGCTTTCTGAGAAAATGCTCTGTGTTCTCTGAATTCATCTCAAAGAGATACATCTTTCCCTTCAAGAAGCCTTTCGCTAAGGCTGTTCTTGTGGAATTGGCAAAGGGATATTTGGAAGCCCATAGAGGCTATGGTGAAAAAGGAAATATCTTCCGCTCAAAACTGGAAAGAAGCTTTCTGAGAAACTGCTCTGTGTTCTGTTAATTCATCTCACAGAGTTACATCTTTCCTTCAAGAAGCCTTTCGCTAAGGCTGTTCTTGTGGAATTGGCAAAGGATATTTGGAAGCCCATAGAGGCTATGGTGAAAAAATTAAATATCTTCCGTTCAAAACTGGAAAGAAGCTTTCTGAGAAACTGCTCTGTGTTCTGTTAATTCATCTCACAGAGTTACATCTTTCCCTTCAAGAAGCCTTTCGCTAAGGCTGTTCTTCTGGAATTTGCAAAGTGATATTTGGAAGCCCTTAGAGAGCTATGGAGAAAAAAGAAATATCTTCCGTTCAAAACTGGAAAGAAGCTTTCTGAGAAACTGCTCTGTGTTCTCTTAATTCATCTCACAGAGCTACATCTTTAACTTCAAGAAGCCTTTCACTAAGTCTGTTCTTGTGGAATTGGCAAAGTGATATTTGGAAGCCCATAGAGGGCTATGGTGAAAAAGGAATTATCTAACGTTGAAAACTGGAAAGAAGCTTTCTGGGAAACTGCTCTGTGTTCTGTTAATTCATCTCACAGAGTTACATCTTTCCCTTCAAGAAGCCTTTCGCTAAGGCTGTTCTTCTGGAATTGGGAAAGTGATATTTGGAAGCCCGTAGAGGGCTATGAAGAAAAAGAAAATATCTTCCGTTCAAAACTGGACAGAAGCTTTCTGAGAAACTGCTCTGTGTTCTGTTAATTCATCTCAGAGTTACATCTTTCCCTTCAAGAAGCCTTTCTCTCAGGCTGTTCTTGAGGAATTGGAAAAGCGATATTTTTATCCCCTAGAGGGCTATGGTGAAAAAGGAAATATCTTCCGTTCAAAACTGGAAAGAAGCTTTCTGAGAAACTGCTCTGTGTTCTCTTAATTCATCTCACAGAGTTACATCTTTCCCTTCAAGAAGCCTTTCGCTAAGACTGTTCTTGTGGAATTGGCAAAGTGATATTTCGTAGCCCGTAGAGGGCTATGGAGAAAAACAAAATACCTTCCGTTACAAACCGTACAGAAGCTTTCTGAGAAACTGCTCTGTGTTCTCTTAATTCATCTCACAGAGTTACATCTTTCCCTTCAAGAAGACTTTCGCTAAGTCTGTTCTTGTGGAATTGGCAAAGTGATATTTGGAAGCCCATAGAGGGCTAAGGTGAAAAAGGAAATATCTTCCGTTCAAAACTGGAAAGAAGCTTTCTGAGAAACTGCTCTGTGTTCTGTTAATTCATCTCACAGAGTTACATCTTTTCCTTCAAGAAGCCTTTCGCTAAAATTGTTCTTGTTGAATTGGCAAAGGGATATCTGGAAGCCCATAGAGGGCTATGGTGAAAGAGGAAATATATTCCGTTCAAAACTGGAAAGAAGCTTTCGGAGAAACTGCTCTGTGTTTTGTTAATTCATCTCACAGAGTTATATCTTTCCCTTCAAGAAGCCTTTCGCTAAGGCAGTTCTTGAGGAATTCGCAAAGTGATATTTGGATTTGGAAGCCCATAGAGGGCTATGGTGAAAAAGGAATTATCTTCCGTTCAAAACTGGAAAGAAGCTTTCTGAGAAACTGCTCTGTGTTCTGTTAATTCATCTCACAGAGTTACATATTTCCCTTCAAGAACGCTTTCGCTAAGGCTGTCCTGAGGAATTGGCAAAGCGATATTTGGAAGCCCATAGAGGGCTATGGTGAAAAAGGAAATATCTTGCGTTCAAAACTGGAAAGAAGCTTTCTGAGAAACTGCTCTGTGTTCTGTTAATTCATCTCACAGAGTTACATCTTTCCCTTCAAGAAGCCTTTCGCTAAGGCTGTTCTTGTGGAATTGGCAAAGGGATATTTGGAAGCCCATAGAGGGCTATCGTGAAAAAGGAAATATCTTCCGTTCAAAACTGGAAAGAAGCTTTCTGAGAAAGTGCTCTGTGTTCTGTTAATTCATCTCACAGAGTTACATGTTTCCTTCAAGAAGCCTTTCGCTAAGGCTGTTCTTGTGGAATTGGCAAAGTGATATTTGGAAGCTCATAGAGTGCTATGGTGAAAAAATATCTTCCGTTCAAAACTGGAAAGAAGCTTTCTGAAACTGCTCTGTGTTCTGTTAATTCATCTCACAGAGTTACATCTTTCCCTTCAAGAAGCCTTTCGCTAAGGCTGTTCTTGTGGAATTGGCAAAGGGATATTTGGAAGCCCATAGAGGGCTATGGTGAAAAAGGAAATATCTTCCGTTCAAAACTGGAAAGAATCTTTCTGAGAAACTGCTCTGTGTTGTGTTAATTCATCTCACAGAGTTACATCTTTAACTTCAAGAAGCCTTTCGCTAAGGCTGTTCTTGTGGAATTGGCAAAGTGATATTTTTATCCCCTAGAGGGCTATGGTGAAAAAGGAAATATCTTCCGTTCAAAACTGGAAAGAAGCATTCTGAGAAACTGCTCTGTGTTCTGTTAGTTCATCTCACAGAGTTACATCATTTCCTTCAAGCCTTTCGCTAAGGCTGTTCTTGTGGAATTGGCCAAGGATATTTGGAAGCCCATGAGGGCTATGGTGAAAAAGGAAATATCTTCGTTCAAAACTGGAAAGAAGCTTTCTGAGAAACTGCTCTGTGTTCTGTTAATTCATCTCACAGAGTTACATCTTTCCTTCAAGCCTTTCGCTAAGGCTGTTCTTGTGGAATTGGCAAAGTGATATTTGGAAGCCCATAGAGGCTATGGTGAAAAAGGAAATATATTCCGTTCAAAACTGGAAAGAAGCTTTCTGAGAAACTGCTCTGTGTTCTGTTAATTCATCTCACAGAGTTACATCTTTCCTTCAAGAAGCCTTTCGCTAAGGCTGTTCTTGTGGAATTGGCAAAGGATATTTGGAAGCCCATAGAGGGCTATGGTGAAAAAGGAAATATCTTCCGTTCAAAACTGGAAAGAAGCTTTCTGAGAAACTGCTCTGTGTTCTGTGAATTCATCTCACAGAGTTACATCTTTCCTTCAAGAAGCCTTTCGCTAAGGCTGTTCTTGTGGAATTGGCAAAGGATATTTGGAAGCCCTTAGAGGGCTATGGTGAAAAAGGAAATATCTTCCGTTCAAAACTGGAAAGAAGCTTTCTGAGAAACTGCTCTGTGTTCTGTTAATTCATCTCACAGAGTTACATCTTTCCTTCAAGAAGCCTTTCCTAAGGCTGTTCTTGTGGAATTGGCAAGGATATTTGGAAGCCCATAGAGGGCTATGGTGAAAAAGGAAATATCTTCCGTTCAAAACTGGAAAGAAGCTTTCTGAGAAACTGCTCTGTGTTGTGTTAATTCATCTCACAGAGTTACATCTTTCCTTCAAGAAGCCTTCGCTAAGGCTGTTCTTGTGGAATTGGCAAGGATATTTGGAAGCCCATAGAGGGCTATGGTGAAAAAGGAAATATCTTCCGTTCAAAACTGGAAAGAAGCTTTCTGAGAAACTGCTCTGTGTTGTGTTAATTCATCTCACAGAGTTACATCTTTCCTTCAAGAAGCCTTCGCTAAGGCTGTTCTTGTGGAATTGGCAAAGTGATATTTGGAAGCCCATAGAGGGCTATGGTGAAAAAGGAATATCTTCCGTTGAAAACTGGAAAGAAGCTTTCTGAGAAACTGCTCTGTGTTCTGTTAATTCACATCACAGAGTTACATCTTTCCCTTCAAGAAGCCTTTCGCTAAGGCTGTTCTTGTGGAATCGGCAAAGGGATATTTGGAAGCCCATAGAGGGCTATGGTGAAAAAGGAATTATCTTCCGTTCAAAATGGAAAGAAGCTTTCTGAGAAACTGCTCTGTGTTCTGTTAATTCATCTCACAGAGTTACATCTTTCCTTCAAGAAGCCTTCGCTAAGGCTGTTCTTGAGGAATTGGCAAGCGATATTTTTATCCCTAGAGGGCTATGGTGAAAAAGGAAATATCTTCCGTTCAAAACTGGAAAGAAGCATTCTGAGAAACTGCTCTGTGTTCTGTTAATTCATCTCACAGGGTTACATCTTTTCCTTCAAGAAGCCGTTCGCTAAGGCTATTCTTGTGGAATTGGCCAAGGGATATTTGGAAGCCCATAGAGGGATATGGTGAAAAAGGAAATATCTTCCGTTCAAAACTGGAAAGAAGCTTTCTGAGAAACTGCTCTGTGTTCTGTTAATTCATCTCACAGAGTTACATCTTTCCCTTCAAGAAGCCTTTCGCTAAGGCTGTTCTTGTGGAATTGGCAAAGTGGTATTTGGAAGCCCAGAGAGGGCTATGGTGAAAAAGGAAATATCTTCCGTTCAAAACTGGAAAGAAGCTTTCTGAGAAACTGCTCTGTGTTCTCTTAATTCATCTCACAGAGTTACATCTTTCCTTCAAGAAGCCTTTCGCTAAGGCTGTTCTTGTGGAATTGGCAAAGTGATATTTGGAAGCCCATAGAGGGCTATGGTGAAAAAGGAAATTTCTTCCGTTCAAAACTGGAAAGAAGCTTTCTGAGAAACTGCTCTGTGTTCTGTTAATTCATCTCACAGAGTTACATCTTTAACTTCAAGAAGCCTTTCGCTAAGGATGTTCTTGTGGAATTGGCAAAGTGGTATTTGGAAGCCCATAGAGGGCTATGGTGAAAAAGGAAATATCTTCCGTTCCATACTGGAAAGAAGCTTTCTGAGAAACTGCTCTGTGTTCTGTTAATTCATCTCACAGAGTTACATCTTTCCCTTCAAGAAGCCTTTCGCTAGGCAGTTCTTGAGGAATTGGCAAAGCGATATTTTTATCCCCTAGAGGGCTATGGTGAAAAAGGAAATATCTTCCGTTCAAAACTGGAAAGAAGCATTCTGAGAAACTGCTCTGTGTTCTGTTAATTCATCTCACAGAGTTACATCTTTTCCTTCAAGAAGCCTTTCGCTAAGGCTGTTCTTGTGGAATTGGCCAAGGGATATTTGGAAGTCCATAGAGGGCTATGGTGAAAAAGGAAATATCTTCCGTTCAAAACTGGAAAGAAGCTTTCTGAGAAACTGCTCTGTGTTCTGTTAATTCATCTCACAGAGTTACATCTTTCCCTTCAAGAAGCCTTTCGCTAAGGCTGTTCTTGTGGAATTCGCAAAGTGATATTTGGAAGCCCAGAGGGCTATGGTGAAAAAAATATCTTCCGTTCAAAACTGGAAAGAAGGTTTCTGAGAAACTGCTCTGTGTTCTGTTAATTCATCTCACAGAGTTACATCTTTCCTTCAAGAAGCCTTCGCTAAGGCTGTTCTTGTGGAATTAGCAAAGTGATATTTGGAAGCCCGTACAGGGCTATGGTGAAAAAGGAAATATCTTCTGTTCAAAACTGGAAAGAAGCTTTCTGAGAAACTGCTCTGTGTTCTGTTAATTCATCTCACAGAGTTACATCTTTAACTTCAAGAAGCCTTTCGCTAAGGCTGTTCTTGTGGAATTGGCAAAGTGGTATTTGGAAGCCCATAGAAGGCTATGGTGAAAAAGGAAATATCTTCCGTTCAAAACTGGAAAGAAGCTTTCTGAGAAACTGCTCTGTGTTCTGTTAATTCATCTCAAAGAGTTACATCTTTCCTTCAAAAGCCTTCGCTAAGGCTGTTCTTGTGGAATTGGCAAAGCGATATTTGGAAGCCCATAGAGGGCTATGGTGAAAAAGGAAATATCTTCCGTTCAAAACTGGAAAGAAGCTTTCTGAGAAACTGCTCTGTGTTCTGTTAATTCATCTCACAGAGTTACATCTTTCCCTTCAAGAAGCCTTTCGCTAAGGCTGTTCTTGTGGAATTGGCAAAAGGATATTTGGAAGCCCATAGAGGGCTATGGTGAAAAAGGAAATATCTTCCGTTCAAAACTGGAAAGAAGCTTTCTGAGAAACTGCTCTGTGTTGTGTTAATTCATCTCACAGAGTTACATCTTTAACTTCAAGAAGCCTTTCGCTAAGGCTGTTCTTGTAGAATTGGCAAAGTGGTATTTGGAACCCCATACAGGGCTATGGTGAAAAAGGAAATATCTTCCGTTGAAAACTAGAAAGAAGCTTTCTGAGAAACTGCTCTGTGTTCTGTTAATTCATCTCAGAGAATTACATCTTTCCCTTCACGAAGCCTTTCGCTAAGGCTGTTCTTCTGGAATTTGCAAAGTGATATTTGGAAGCCCATAGAGGGCTATGGAGAAAAAGGAAATATCTTCCGTTCAAAACTGGAAAGAAGCTTTCTGAGAAACTGCTCTGTGTTCTCTTAATTCATCTCACAGAGTTACATCTTTCTCTTCAAGAAGCCTTTCGCTAAGGCTGTTCTTGAGGAATTGTCAAAGCGATATTTGGAAGCCCATAGAGGGCTATGGTGAAAAAGGAAATATCTTCCGTTCAAAACTGGAAAGAAGCTTTCTGAGAAACTGCTCTGTGTTCTCTTAATTCATCTCACAGAGTTACATCTTTCCTTCAAAGCCTTTCGCTAAAGCTGTTCTTGTGGAATTGGCAAAGGATATTTGGAAGCTCATAGAGGGCTATGGTGAAAAAGGAAATATCTTCCGTTCAAAACTGGATAGAAGCTTTCTGAGAAACTGCTCTGTGTTCTGTTAATTAATCTCACAGAGTTACATCTTTAACTTCAAGAAGCCTTTGGCTAAGGCTGTTCTTGTAAAATTGGCAAAGTGATATTTGGAAGCCCATACAGGGCTATGGTGAAAAGGAAATATCTTCCGTTCAAAACTGGAAAGAAGCTTTCTGAGAAACTGCTCTGTGTTCTGTTAATTCATCTCACAGAGTTACATCTTTCCTTCAAAAGCCTTTCGCTAAGGCTGTTCTTGTGGAATTGGCCAAGGGATATTTGGAAGCCCATAGAGGCTATGGTGAAAAGGAAATATCTTCCGTTCAAAACTGGAAAAAGCTTTCTGAGAAACTGCTCTGTGTTGTGTTAATTCATCTCACAGAGTTACATCTTTAACTTCAAGAAGCCTTTGCTAAGGCTGTTCTTGTAGAATTGGCAAAGTGGTATTTGGAACCCCATACAGGGCTATGGTGAAAAGGAAATATCTTCCGTTGAAAACTAGAAAGAAGCTTTCTGAGAAACTGCTCTGTGTTCTGTTAATTCATCTCAGAGAATTACATCTTTCCTTCGAAGCCTTTCGCTAAGGCTGTTCTTCTGGAATTTGCAAAGTGATATTTGGAAGCCCATAGAGGCTATGGAGAAAAGGAAATATCTTCCGTTCAAAACTGGAAAGAAGCTTTCTGAGAAACTGCTCTGTGTTCTCTTAATTCATCTCACAGAGTTACATCTTTCTCTTCAAGAAGCCTTTCGCTAAGGCTGTTCTTGAGGAATTGTCAAAGCGATATTTGGAAGCCCATAGAGGGCTATGGTGAAAAAGGAAATATCTTCCGTTCAAAACTGGAAAGAAGCTTTCTGAGAAACTGCTCTGTGTTCTCTTAATTCATCTCACAGAGTTACATCTTTCCCTTCAAGAAGCCTTTCGCTAAGGCTGTTCTTGTGGAATTGGCAAAGGGATATTTGGAAGCTCATAGAGGGCTATGGTGAAAAAGGAAATATCTTCCGTTCAAAACTGGATAGAAGCTTTCTGAGAAACTGCTCTGTGTTCTGTTAATTAATCTCACAGAGTTACATCTTTCCTTCAAGAAGCCTTTAAGGCTGTTCTTGTGGAATTGGCAAAGGATATTTGGAAGCCCATAGGGCTATGGTGAAAAGGAAATATCTTCGTTCAAAACTGGAAAGAATCTTTCTGAGAAACTGCTCTGTGTTGTGTTAATTCATCTCACAGAGTTACATCTTTCCTTCAAGAAGCCTTTCGCTAAGGCTGTTCTTGTGGAATTGGCAAAGTGATATTTGGAAGCCCATAGAGGGCTATGGTGAAAAAGGAAATATCTTCCGCTCAAAACTGGAAAGAAGCTTTCTGAAACTGCTCTGTGTTCTGTTAATTCACATCACAGAGTTACATCTTTCCCTTCAAGAAGCCTTTCGCTAAGGCTGTTCTTGTGGAATTGGCCAAGGGATATTTGGAAGCCCATAGAGGGCTATGGTGAAAAAGGAATTATCTTCCGTTGCAAATGGAAAGAAGCTTTCTGAGAAACTGCTCTGTGTTCTGTTAATTCATCTCACAGAGTCACATCTTTCCCTTCAAGAAGCCTTTCGCTAAGGCTGTTCTTGTGGAATTGGCAAAGTGATATTTGGAAGCCCGTAGAGGACTATGGAGAAAAAGAAAATACCTTCCGTTCAAAACTGGACAGAAGCTTTCTGAGAAACTGCTCTGTGTTGTGTTAATTCATCTCACAGAGTTACATCTTTCCCTTCAAGAAGCCTTTCGCTAAGCCTGTTCTTGTGGAATTGGCAAAGGGATATTTTGAAGCCCATAGAGGGCTAAGGTGAAAAAGGAAATATCTTCCGTTCAAAACTGGAAAGAAACTTTCTGAGAAACTGCTCTGTGTTCTGTTAATTCATCTCAGAGTTACATCTTTCCCTTCAAGAAGGTTTCTCTAAGGCTGTTCTTGAGGAATTGGCAGAGCGATATTTTTATCCATTAGAGGGCTATGGTGAAAAGGAAATATCTTTCGTTCAAAACTGGAAAGAAGCTTTCTGAGAAACTGCTCTGTGTTCTGTTAATTCATCTCACAGAGTTACATCTTTCCTTCAAGAAGCCTTCGCAAAGGCTGTTCTTGTGGAATTCGCAAAGTGATATTTGGAAGCCCATAGAGGCTATGGTGAAAAGGAAATATCTTCCGTTCAAAACTGGAAAGAAGCTTTCTGAGAAACTACTCTGTGTTCTGTTAATTCATCTCAGAGTTACATCTTTCCCTTCAAGAAGCCTTTAAGCTAAGGCTGTTCTTGTGGAATTGGCAAAGGATATTTGGAAGCCCATAGTGGGCTATGGAGAAAAAGGACATATCTTCCGTTCAAAACTGGAAAGAAGCTTTCTGAGAAACTGCTCTGTGTTCTGTTAATTCATCTGACAGATTTACATCTTTAACTTCCAGAAGCCTTCGCTAAGGCTTTTCTTGTGAAATTGGCAAAGGGATATTTGGAAGCCCATAGAGGCTATGGTGAAAAAGGAAATATCTTCCGTTCAAAATGGAAAGAAGCTTTCTGAGAAACTGCTCTGTGTTCTGTTAATTCATCTCACAGAGTTACATCTTTCCTTCAGAAGCCTTTCGCTAAAGCTGTTCTTGTGGAATTGGCAAAGTGATATTTGGAAGCCCGTGAGGGCAATGGAGAAAAAGAAAATATCTTCCGTTCAAAAGTGGACAGAAGCTTTCTAAGAAACTGCTCTGTGTTCTCTAAATTAATCTCACAGAGTTACATCTTTCCTTCAGGAAGCCTTTCGCTAAGGCTGTTCTTGTGGAATTGGCAAAGGATATTTGGAAGCCCGTGAGGGCTATGGTGAAAAGGAAATATCTTCCGTTCAAAACTGGAAAGAAGCTTTCTGAGAAACTGCTCTGTGTTCTGTTAATTCATCTCAAAGAGTTACATCTTTCCTTCAAGAAGCCTTTCGCTAAGGCTGTTCTTGTGGAATTCGCAAAGTGATATTTGGAAGCCCATAGAGGGCTATGGTGAAAAAATATCTTCCTTTCAAAACTGGAAAGAAGCTTTCTGAGAAACTGCTCTGTGTTCTGTTAATTCATCTCACAGAGTTACATCTTTAACTTCAAGAAGCCTTTCGCTAAGGCTTTTCTTGTGGAAATGGCAAAGTGGTATTTGGAAGCCCATAGAGGGCTATGGTGAAAAAGGAAATATCTTCCGTTCAAAATGGAAAGAAGCTTTCTGAGAAACTGCTCTGTGTTCTGTTAATTCATCTCACAGAGTTACATCTTTAACTTCAAGAAGCCTTTCTCTAAGGCTGTTCTTGTGGAATTGGCAAAGTGATATTTGGAAGCCCGTAGAGGGCTATGGAGAAAAAGAAAATATCTTCCGTTCAAAACTGGACAGAAGCTTTCTAAGAAACTGCTCTGTGTTCTCTTAATTCATCTCACAGAGTTACATCTTTCCCTTCAGGAAGCCTTTCGCTAAGGCTGTTCTTGTGATATTGGCAAAGGGATATTTGCAAGCCCCTAGAGGGCTATGGTGAAAAAGGAAATATCTTCCGTTCAAAACTGGAAAGAAGCTTTCTGAGAAACTGCTCTGTGTTCTGTTAATTCATCTCACAGAGTTACATCTTTCCCTTCAAGAAGCCTTTAGCTAGGGCTCTTCTTCTGGAATTGGCAAAGCGATATTTGGAAGCCCATAAAGGTCTATGGTGAAAAAGGAAATATCTTCCGTTCAAAACTGGAAAGAAGCTTTCTGAGAAACTGCTCTGTGTTCTGTTAATTCATCTCACAGGTTACATCTTTCCTTCAAAGCCTTTCGCTAAGGCTGTTCTTGTGGAATTGGCAAAGGGATATTTGGAAGCCCATAGAGGGCTATGGTGAAAAAGGAAATATCTTCCGTTCAAAACTGGAAAGAATCTTTCTGAAAAACTGCTCTGTGTTTTGCTAATTCATCTCACAGAGTTACATCTTTAACTTCAAGAAGCCTTTCACTAAGGCTATTCTTGTGGAATTGGCAAAGTGATATTTGGAAGCCCATAGAGGGCTATGGTGAAAAAGGAAATATCTTCCGTTCAAAACTGGAAAGAAGCTTTCTGAGAAACTGCTCTGTGTTCTGTTAATTCACATCACAGAGTTACATCTTTCCCTTCAAGAGGCCTTTCGCTAAGGCTGTTCTTGTGGAATTGGTAAAGGGATATTTGGAAGCCCATAGAGGGCTATGGTGAAAAAGTAATTATCTTCCGTTCAAAATGGAAAAAAGCTTTCTGAGAAACTGCTCTGTGTTCTGTTAATTCATCTCACAGAGTTACATCTTTCCCTTCAAGAAGCCTTGCGCTAAGGCTGTTCTTGTGGAATTGGCAAAGTGATATTTGGAAGCCCGTAGAGGGCTATGGAGAAAAAGAAAATATCTTCCGTTCAAAACTGGACAGAAGATTTCTAAGAAATTGCTCTGTGTTCTGTTAATTCATCTCACAGAGTTACATCTTTCCCTTCAAGAAGCCTTTCGCTAAGGCTGTTCTTGAGGAATTGGCAAAGCGATATTTTTATCCCCTAGAGGGCTATGGTGAAAAAGGAAATATCTTCCGTTCAAAAGTGGAAAGAAGCATTCTGAGAAACTGCTCTGTGTTCTGTTAATTCATCTCACAGAGTTACATCTTTTCCTTCAAGAAGCCTTTCGCTAAGGCTGTTCTTGTGGAATTGGCAAAGTGATATTTGGAAGCCCATAGAGGGCTACGGTGAAAAAGGAAATATCTTCCGTTCAAAACTGGAAAGAAGCTTTCTGAGAAACTGCTCTGTGTTCTGTTAATTCATCTCACAGAGTTACATCTTTAACTTCAAGAAGCCTTTCGCTAAGGCTGTTCTTGTGGAATTGGCAAAGTGGTATTTGGAAGCCCATAGAGGGCTATGGTGAAAAAGGAAATATCTTCCGTTCAAAACTGGAAAGAAGCTTTCTGAGAAACTGCTCTGTGTTCTGTTAATTCATCTCAAAGAGTTACATCTTTCCCTTCAAGAAGCCTTTCGCTAAGGCTGTTCTTGTGGAATTGGCAAAGCGATATTTGGAAGCCCATAGAGGGCTATGGTGAAAAAGGAAATATCTTCCGTTCAAAACTGGAAAGAAGCTTTCTGAGAAACTGCTCTGTGTTCTGTTAATTCATCTCACAGGGTTACATCTTTCCCTTCAAGAAGCCTTTCGCTAAGGAGGTTCTTGTGGAATTGTAAAAGGGATATTTGGAAGCCCTTAGAGGGCTATGGTGAAAAAGGAAATATCTTCCGTTCAAAACTGGAAAGAAGCTTTCTGAGAAACGGCTCTTTGTTCTCTTAATTCATCTCACAGAGTTACGTCTTTTCCTTCAAGAAGCCTTTCGCTAAGGCTGTTCTTGTGGAATTGGATAAGGGATATTTGAAAGCCCATAGAGGGCTACGGTGAAAAAGGAAATATCTTTCGTTCAAAACTGGAAAGAAGCTTTCTGACAAACTGCTCTGTGTTCTGTTAATTCATCTCACAGAGTTACATCTTTTCCTTCAAGAAGCCTTTAGCTAAGGCTGTTCTTGTGGAATTGGCAAAGTGATATTTGGAAGCCCATAGAGGGCTACGGTGAAAAAGGAAATATCTTCCGTTCAAAACTGGAAAGAAGCTTTCTGAGAAACTGCTCTGTGTTCTGTTAATTCATCTCACAGAGTTACATCTTTCCTTCAAAAGCCTTTCGCTAAGGAGGTTCTTGTGGAATTGTAAAGGATATTTGGAAGCCCTTAGAGGGCTATGGTGAAAAAATATCTTCCGTTCAAAACTGGAAGAAGCTTTCTGAAAACGGCTCTTTGTTCTCTTAATTCATCTCACAGAGTTACGTCTTTTCCTTCAAGAAGCCTTTAGCTAAGGCTGTTCTTGTGGAATTGGATAAAGGATATTTGAAAGCCCATAGAGGGCTACGGTGAAAAAGGAAATATCTTTCGTTCAAAACTGGAAAGAAGCTTTCTGACAAACTGCTCTGTGTTCTGTTAATTCATCTCACAGAGTTACATCTTTCCTTCAAGAAGCCTTTAGCTAAGGCTGTTCTTGTGGAATTGGCAAAGTGATATTTGGAAGCCCATAGGGCTATGGTGAAAAAGGAAATATCTTCCGTTCAAAACTGGAAAGAAGCTTTCTGAGAAACTGCTCTGTGTTCTGTTAATTCATCTCACAGAGTTACATCTTTAACTTCAAGAAGACTTTCGCTAAGGCTGTTCTTGTGGAATTGGCAAAGTGGTATTTGGAAGCCCATAGAGGGCTATGGTGAAAAAGGAAATATCTTCCGTTCAAAACTGGAAAGAAGCTTTCTGAGAAACTGCTCTGTGTTCTGTTAATTCATCTCAAAGAGTTACATCTTTCCCTTCAAGAAGCCTTTCGCTAAGGCTGTTCATGTGGAATTGGCAAAGCGATGTTTGGAAGCCCATAGAAGGCTATGGTGAAAAAGGAAATATCTTCCGTTCAAAACTGGAAAGAAGCTTTCTGAGAAACTGCTCTGTGTTCTGTTAATTCATCTCACAGGGTTACATCTTTCCCTTCAAGAAGCCTTTCGCTAAGGAGGTTCTTGTGGAATTGTAAAAGGGATATTTGGAAGCCCTTAGAGGGCTATGGTGAAAAAGGAAATATCTTCCGTTCAAAACTGGAAAGAAGCTTTCTGAAACTGCTCTGTGTTCTCTTAATTCATCTCACAGAGTTACATCTTTCCTTCAAGAAGCCTTTCGCTAAGGCTGTTCTTGTGGAATTGGCAAAGCGATATTTGGAAGCCCATAGAGGGCTATGGTTAAAAAATATCTTCCGTTCAAAACTGGAAAGAAGCTTTCTGAGAAACTGCTCTGTGTTCTGTTAATTCATCACACAGAGTTACATCTTTCCCTTCAAAAGCCTTTCGCTAAGGAGGTTCTTGTGGAATTGTAAAAGGATATTTGGAAGCCCTTAGAGGCTATGGTGAAAAAGGAAATATCTTCCGTTCAAAACTGGAAAGAAGCTTTCTGAGAAACGGCTCTTTGTTCTCTTAATTCATCTCACAGAGTTACATCTTTCCTTCAAGAAGCCTTTCGCTAAGGCTGTTCTTGTGGAATTGGCAAAGCGATATTTGGAAGCCCATAGGGCTATGGTGAAAAGGAAATATCTTCCGTTCAAAACTGGAAAGAAGCTTTCTGAGAAACTGCTCTGTGTTCTGTTAATTCATCACACAGAGTTACATCTTTCCCTTCAAAAGCCTTTCGCTAAGGCTGTTCTTGTGGAATTGGCAAAGCGATATTTGGAAGCTCATAGAGGGCTATGGTGAAAAAAAATATCTTCCGTTCAAAACTGGAAAGAAACTTTCTGAGAAACTGCTCTGTGTTCTGTTAATTCATCTCACAGAGTTACATCTTTCCTTCAAAGCCTTTCGCTAAGGCTGTTCTTGTGGAATTAGCAAAGTGATATTTGGAAGCCCATAGAGGGCTATGGTGAAAAAAAATATCTTCCGTTCAAAACTGGAAAAAGCTTTCTGAGAAACTGCTCTGTGTTCTGTTAATTCATTTCAAAGAGTTACATCTTTCCCTTCAAGAAGCCTTCCGCTAAGACTGTTCTTGTGGAATTTGCAAAGAGCATGTTGGAAGCCCATAGAGGGCTATGGTGAAAAGGAAATATCTTCCGTTCAAAACTAGAAAGAAGCTTTCTGAGAAACTGCTCTGTGTTCTGTTAATTCATCTCACACAGTTACATCTTTCCTTCAGAAGCCTTTCGCTAAGGCTCTTCTTGTGGAATTAATAAGCGATATTTGGAAGCCCATAAGGTCTATTTTGAAAAAGGAAATATCTTCGTTCAAAACTGGAAAAAGCTTTCTGAGAAACTGCTCTGTGTTCTGTTAATTCATCTCAGAGAGTTACATCTTTCCCTTCAAGAAGCCTTTCGCTAAGGATGTTCTTGTGGAATTGGCAAGGATATTTGGAAGCCCATAGAGGGCTATGGTGAAAAGGAAATATCTTCCGTTAAAACTGGAAAGAAGCTTTCTGAGAAACTGCTCTGTGTTTTCTTAATTCATCTCACAGAGTTACATCTTCAACTTCAAGAAGCCGTTCGCTAAGGCTCTTCTAGTGGAATTGGCAAAGTGATATTTGGAAGCCCATGGAGGGCTATGGTGAAAAGGAAATATCTTCCGTTCAAAACTGGAAAGAAGCTTTCTGAGAAACTGCTCTGTGTTCTGTTAATTCATCTCACAGGTTACATCTTTCCTTCAAGAAGCCTTTCGCTAAGGCTGTTCTTGTGGAATTAGCAAGTGATATTTGGAAGCCCATAGAGGGCTACGGTGAAAAAATATCTTCCGTTCAAAACTGGAAAAAGCTTTCTGAGAAACTGCTCTGTGTTCTGTTAATTCATCTCACAGAGTTACATCTTTAACTTCAAGAAGACTTTCGCTAAGGCTGTTCTTGTGGAATTAGCAAAGTGGTATTTGGAAGCCCATAGAGGGCTATGGTGAAAAGGAAATATCTTCCGTTCAAAACTGGAAGAAGCTTTCTGAGAAACTGCTCTGTGTTCTGTTAATTCATCTCAAAGAGTTACATCTTTCCTTCAAGAAGCCTTTCGCTAAGGCTGTTCATGTGGAATTGGCAAAGCGATGTTTGGAAGCCCATAGAAGGCTATGGTGAAAAGGAAATATCTTCCGTTCAAAACTGGAAAGAAGCTTTCTGAGAAACTGCTCTGTGTTCTGTTAATTCATCTCACAGGGTTACATCTTTCCTTCAAGAAGCCTTTCGCTAAGGAGGTTCTTGTGGAATTGTAAAAGGGATATTTGGAAGCCCTTAGAGGGCTATGGTGAAAAAGGAAATATCTTCCGTTCAAAACTGGAAAGAAGCTTTCTGAGAAACGGCTCTTTGTTCTCTTAATTCATCTCACAGAGTTACATCTTTCCCTTCAAGAAGCCTTTCGCTAAGGCTGTTCTTGTGGAATTGGCAAAGCGATATTTGGAAGCCCATAGAGGGCTATGGTTAAAAAGGAAATATCTTCCGTTCAAAACTGGAAAGAAGCTTTCTGAGAAACTGCTCTGTGTTCTGTTAATTCATCACACAGAGTTACATCTTTCCCTTCAAGAAGCCTTTCGCAAAGGCTTTTCTTGTGGAATTGGCAAAGCGATATTTGGAAGCTCATAGAGGGCTATGGTGAAAAAGGAAATATCTTCCGTTCAAAACTGGAAAGAAGCTTTCTGAGAAACTGCTCTGTGTTCTGTTAATTCATCTCACAGAGTTACATCTTTCCCTTCAAGAAGCCTTTCGCTAAGGCTGTTCTTGTGGAATTGGGAAAGTGATATTTGGAAGCCCTTAGAGGGCTATGGTGAAAAAGGAAATATCTTCCGTTCAAAACTGGAAAGAAGCTTTCTGAGAAACTGCTCTGTGTTCTGTTAATTCATTTCAAAGAGTTACATCTTTCCCTTCAAGAAGCCTTCCGCTAAGACTGTTCTTGTGGAATTTGCAAAGGCATATTTGGAAGCCCATAGAGGGCTATGGTGAAAAGGAAATATCTTCCGTTCAAAACTAGAAAGAAGCTTTCTGAGAAACTGCTCTGTGTTCTGTTAATTCATCTCACACAGTTACATCTTTCCCTTCAAGAAGCCTTTCGCTAAGGCTCTTCTTGTGGAATTGGCAAAGCGATATTTGGAAGCCCATAAAGGTCTATTTTGAAAAAGGAAATATCTTCCGTTCAAAACTGGAAAGAAGCTTTCTGAGAAACTGCTCTGTGTTCTGTTAATTCATCTCAGAGAGTTACATCTTTCCCTTCAAGAAGCCTTTCGCTAAGGATGTTCTTGTGGAATTGGCAAAGGGATATTTGGAAGCCCATAGAGGGCTATGGTGAAAAAGGAAATATCTTCCGTACAAAACTGGAAAGAAGCTTTCTGAGAAACTGCTCTGTGTTTTGTTAATTCATCTCACAGAGTTACATCTTCAACTTCAAGAAGCCTTTCGCTAAGGCTCTTCTAGTGGAATTGGCAAAGTGATATTTGGAAGCCCATGGAGGGCTATGGTGAAAAGGGAAATATCTTCCGTTCAAAACTGGAAAGAAGCTTTCTGAGAAACTGCTCTGTGTTCTGTTAATTCATCTCACAGAGTTACATCTTTCCCTTCAAGAAGCCTTTCGCTAAGGCTGTTCTTGTGGAATTGGCCAAGGGATATTTGGAAGCCCATAGAGGGCTATGGTGAAAAAGGAAATATCTTCCGTTCAAAACTGGAAAGAAGCTTTCTGAGAAACTGCTCTGTGTTGTGTTAATTCATCTCACAGAGTTACATCTTTAACTACAAGAAGCCTTTCGCTAAGGCTGTTCTTGTGGAATTGGCAAAGTGATATTTGGAAGCCCATAGAGTGCTATGGTTAAAAAAGGAAATATCTTCTCTTGAAAACTGGAAAGAAGCTTTCTGAGAAACTGCTCTGTGTTCTGTTAATTCATCTCACAGAGTTACATCTTTCTCTTCAAGAAGCCTTCCGCTAAGGCTGTTCTTGTAAAATTGGCAAAGTGATATTTGGAAGCCCATAGAGGGCTATGGTGAAAAAGGAAATATCTTCCGTTCAAAACTGGAAAGAAGCTTTCTGAGAAACTGCTGTGTGTTCTGTAAATTCATCTCACAGAGTTACATCTTTCCCTTCAAGAAGCCTTTCGCTAAGGAGGTTCTTGTGGAATTGGCAAAGGGATATTTGGAAGCCCTTAGAGGTCTATGGTGAAAAAGGAAATATCTTCCGTTCAAAACTGGAAAGAAGCTTTCTGAGAAACTGTTCTGTGTTCTCTTAATTCATCTCACAGAGTTATATCTTTAACTTCAAGAAGCCTTTCGCTAAGGCTGTTCTTGTGGAATTGGCAAAGCGATATTTGGAAGCCCATAGAGGGCTATGGTGAAAAAGGAAATATCTTCCGTTCAAAATGGAAAGAAGCTTTCTGAGAAACTGCTCTGTGTTCTGTTAATTCATCTCACAGAGTTACATCTTTCCCTTCAAGAAGCCTTTCGCTAAGGCTCTTCTTGTGGAATTGGCAAAGCGATATTTGGAAGCCCATAAAGGTCTATTTTGAAAAAGGAAA
This sequence comes from Erythrocebus patas, assembly GCA_023783455.1. Classification (NCBI taxonomy): domain Eukaryota; kingdom Metazoa; phylum Chordata; class Mammalia; order Primates; family Cercopithecidae; genus Erythrocebus; species Erythrocebus patas. The sequence goes on from JAKFHT010000534.1 coordinate 44,318, forward strand.
TATCTTCCGTTCAAAACTGGAAAGAAGCTTTCTGAGAGACTGCTCTGTGTTCTGTTAATTCATCTCACAGAGTTACATCTTTCCCTTCAAGAAGCCTTTCGCTAAGGCTGTTCTTGTGGAATTGGCCAAGGGATATTTGGAAGCCCGTAGAGGGCTATGGAGAAAAAGAAAATATCTTCCGTTCAAAACTGGACAGAAGCTTTGTGAGAAACTGCTCTGTGTTGTGTTAATTCATCTCACAGAGTTACATCTTTCCCTTCAAGAAGCCTTTCGCTAAGGCTGTTCTTGAGGAATTGGCAAAGCGATATTTTTATCCCCTAGAGGGCTATGGTGAAAAAGGAACTATCTTCCGTTCAAAACTGGAAAGAAGCATTCTGAGAAACTGCTCTGTGTTCTGTTAATTCATCTCACACAGTTACATCTTTTCCTTCAAGAAACCTTTCGCTAAGGCTGTTCTTGTGGAATTGGCAAAGTGATATTTGGAAGCCCATAGAGGGCTATGGTGAAAACGGAAATATCTTCCGTTCAAAACTGGAAAGAAGCTTTCTGAGAAACTGCTCTGTGTTCTCTTAATTCATTTCAAAGAGTTACATCTTTCCTTCAAGAAGCCTTTCGCTAAAATGTTCTTCTGGAATTGGCAAAGGCATATTTGGAAGCCCATAGAGGGCTATGGTGAAAAGGAAATATCTTCCGTTCAAAACTGGAAAGAAGCTTTCTGAGAAACTGCTCTGTGTTCTCTTAATTCATCTCACAGGTTACATCTTTCCTTCAAGAAGCCTTTCGCTAAGGCTGTTCTTGTGGAATTGGCAAAGGATATTTGGAAGCCCTTAGAGGCTATGGTGAAAAAGGAAATATCTTCCGTTCAAAACTGGAAAGAAGCTTTCTGAGAAACTGCTCTGTGTTCTCTTAATTCATCTCACAGAGTTACATCTTTCCTTCAAGAAGCCTTTCGCTTAAGGCTGTTCTTGTGGAATTGGCAAAGGATATTTGGAAGCCCATAGAGGGCATTGGTGAAAAAGGAATTATCTTCCGTTCAAAATGGAAAGGAGCTTTCTGAGAAACTGCTCTGTGTTCTGTTAATTCATCTCACAGAGTTACATCTTTCCTTCAAGAAACCTTTCTGCTAAAGGCTGTTCTTGTGGAATTGGCCAAGGATGATGGAAGCCCATAGAGGGCTATGGTGAAAAGGAAATATCTTCCGTTCAAAACTGGAAAGCAGCTTTCTGAGAAACTGCTCTGTGTTCTGTTAATTCATCTGACACAGTTACATCTTTCCCTTCAAGAAGCCTTTCGCTAAGGCTCTTCTTGTGGAATTGGCAAAGCGATATTTGGAAGCCCATAAAGGTCTATTTTGAAAAAGGAAATATCTTCCGTTCAAAACTGGAAAAGAATCTTTCTGAGAAACTGCTCTGTGTTCTGTTAATTCATCTCACAGAGTTACATCTTCCTTCAGAAGCCTTTCTCTAAGGCTGTTCTTGTGGAATTAGCAAAGGATATTTGGAAGCCCATAGAGGGCTATGGTGAAAAAGAAAATATCTTCCGTACAAAACTGTAAAGAAACTTTCTGAGACCCTGCTCTGTGTTTTGTTAATTCATCTCACAGAGTTACATCTTTAACTTCAAGAAGCCTTTCGCTAAGGCTCTTCTTGTGGAATTGGCAAAGTGATATTTGGAAGCCCATGGAGGGCTATGGTGAAAAGGGAAATATCTTCCGTCCAAAACTGGAAAGAAACTTTCTGAGATACTGCTCTGTGTTCTGTTAATTCATCTCACAGAGTTACATCTTTCCTTCAAGAAGCCTTTCGCTAAGGCTGTTCTTGTGGAATTGGCCAAGGATATTTGGAAGCCCCTAGAGGGCTATGGTGAAAAGGAAATATCTTCCGTTCAAAACTGGAAAGAAGCTTTCTGAGAAACTGCACTGTGTTCTGTTAATTCATCTCACAGAGTTATATCTTTTCCTTCAAGAAGCCTTTCGCTAATGCTGTTCTTGTGGAATTGGCAAAGTGATATTTGGAAGCCCATGAGGGGCTATGGCGGCGGAAATATCTTCCGTTGAAAACTGGAAAAAGCTTTCTGAGAAACTGCTCTGTGTTCTGTTAATTCATCTCACAGAGTTACATCTTTCCCTTCAAGAAGCCTTTCGCTAAGGCTGTTCTTCTGGAATTGGCAAAGGGATATTTGGAAGCCCATAGAGGGCTATGTTGAAAAAGGAATTATCTTCCGTTGAAAATGGAAAAAAGCTTTCTGAGAAACTGCTCTGTGTTCTCTTAATTCATCTCACAGAGTTATATCTTTTCCTTCAAGAAGCCTTTCGCTAATGCTGTTCTTGTGGAATTGGCAAAGTGATATTTGGAAGCCCATGGAGGGCTATGGTGAAAAAGGAAATATCTTCCGTTGAAAACTGGAAAGAAGCTTTCTGAGAAACTGCTCTGTGTTCTGTTAATTCATTTCAAAGAGTTACATCTTTCCCTTCAAGAAGCCTTTCGCTAAGGCTGTTCTTGTGGAATTGGCAAAGGCATATTTGGAAGCCCATAGAGGGCTATGGTGAAAAGGAAATATCTTCCGTTCAAAACTGGAAAGAAGCTTTCTGAGAAACTGCTCAGTGTTCTCTTAATTCATCTCACAGAGTTACATCTTTCCTTCAGAAGCCTTCGCTTAAGGCTGTTCTTGAGAATTGGCAAAGCGATATTTGGAAGCCCATAGAGGCTATGGTGAAAAGGAAATATCTTCCGTTCAAAACTGGAAAGAAGCTTTCTGAGAAACTGCTCTGTGTTCTCTTAATTCATCTCACAGAGTTACATCTTTCCCTTCAAGGCGCCTTTCGCTAAGGCTGTTCTTGTGGAATTAGCAAAGCGATATTTGGAAACCCATAGGGGCTATGGTGAAAAGGAAATATCTTCCGTTCAAAACTGGAAGAAGCTCTGAAACTGCTCTGTGTTCTGTTAATTCAGCTCACCGATTTACATCATTAACTTCAAGAAGCCTTCGGTAGTCTGTTCTTGTGGAATTGGCAAAGGATATTTGGAAGCCCATAGAGGGCTATGGTGAAAAGGAAATATCTTCCGTTGAAAACTGGAAAGAAGCTTCCTGAGAAACTGCTCTGTGTTCTGTTAATTCATCTCACAGAGTTACATCTTTCCCTTCAAGAAGCCTTTCGCTAAGGCTGTTCTTGTGGAATTGGCAAAGGATATTTGGAAGCCCATAGAGGGCTACGGTGAAAAAGAATTATCTTCCGTTCAAAATGGAAAGGAGCTTTATGAGAAACTGCTCTGTGTTCTGTTAATTCATCTCACAGAGTTACATCTTTCCTTCAAGAAACCTTTAAAACAAGGCTGTTCTTGTGGAATTGGCAAGGATATTTGGAAGCCCATAGAGGCTATGGTGAAAAGGAAATATCTTCCGTTCAAAACTGGAAGAAGCTTTCTGAGAAACTGCTCTTGTGTTGTGTTAATTCATCTCTACAGAGTTACATCTTTAACTACAAGAAGCCTTTCAGCTAAGGCTGTTCTTGAGAATTGGCAAAGTGATATTTGGAAGCCCATAGAGGGCTATGGTTAAAAGGAAATATCTTCCCTTGAAAACTGGAAAGAAGCTTTCTGAGAAACTGCTCTGTGTTCTGTTAATTCATCTCACAGAGTTACATCTTTAACTACAAACCTTTCGCTAAGGCTGTTCTTGAGAATTGGCAAAGTGATATTTGGAAGCCCATAGGGCTATGGAAAAATATCTTCCCTTGAAAACTGGAAAGAAGCTTTCTGAGAAACTGCTCTGTGTTCTGTTAATTCATCTCACAGGTTACATGTTTCCTTCAAGAAGCCTTTCGCTAAGGCTGTTCTTGTGGAATTGGCAAAGGATATTTGGAAGCCCATAGAGGGCTATGGTGAAAATGAAATATCTTCGTTCAAAACTGGAAAGAAGCTTTCTGAGAAACTGCTCTGTGTTCTGTTAATTCATCTCACAGAGTTACATCTTTCCCTTCAAAAAGCCTTTAAGCTAAGGCTGTTCTTGTGGAATTAGCAAAGGATATTTGGAAGCCATAGAGGCTAGGTTGAAAAGGAATTATCTTCCGTTCAAAATGGAAAAAAGCTTTCTGAGAAACTGCTCTGTGTTCTGTTAATTCATCTCACAGAGTTATATCTTTTCCTTCAAGAAGCCTTTCGCTAATGCTGTTCTTGTGGAATTGGCAAAGGATATTTGAAGCCCATAGAGGGCTATGTTGAAAAAATGGAAATATCTTCGTTGAAACCTGGAAAGAAGCTTTCTGAGAAACTGCTCTGTGTTCTGTTAATACATCTCACAGAGTTACATCTTTCCTTCAAGAAGCCTTCGCTAAGGCTGTTCTTGTGGAATTGGCAAAGGATATTTGGAAGCCCATAGGGCTATGGTGAAAAAGGAATTATCTTCTGTTCAAAATGGAAAAAAGCTTTCTGACAAACTGCTCTGTGTTCTGTTAATTCATCTCACAGAGTTACATCTTTCCTTCAAGAAACCTTTCGCTAAGGCTGTTCTTGTGGAATTGGCAAAGTGATATTTGGAAGCCCGAGAGGGCTATGGAGAAAAAGAAAATATCTTCCGTTCAAAACTGGACAGAAGCTTTCTGAGAAACTGCTCTGTGTTCTGTTCATTCATCTCACAGAGTTACATCTTTCCTTCAAGAAGCCATTCTCTAAGGCTGTTCTTGAGGAATTGGCAAAGCGATATTTTTATCCCCTAGAGGCTATGGTGAAAAGGAAATATTCCGTTCAAAACTGGAAAGAAGCATTCTGAGAAACTGCTCTGTGTTCTCTTAATTCATTCACAGAGTTACATCTTTCCTTCAAGAAGCCTTTCGCTAAGGCTGTTCTTGTGGAATTAGCAAAGGATATTTGGAAGCCCATAGAGGCTAAGGTGAAAAAGGAAATATCTTCCGTTCAAAACTGGAAAAAAGCTTTCTGAGAAACTGCTCTGTGTTCTGTTAATTCATCTCACAGAGTTACATCTTTCCTTCAAGAAGCCTTTCGCTAAGGCTGTTCTTGTGGAATTAGCCAAGGGATATTTGGAAGCCCATAGGGGCTATGGTGAAAATATCTTCCGTTGAAAACTGGAAAGAAGCTTTCTGAGAAACTGCTCTGTGTTCTGTTAATTCATCTCACACAGTTACATCTTTCCTTCAGAAGCCTTTCGCTAAGGCTGTTCTTGTGGAATTAGCAAAGGATATTTGGAAGATCATAGAGGGCTATGGTGAAAAAGGAATTATCTTCCGTTCAAAATGGAAAAAAGCTTTCTGAGAAACTGCTCTGTGTTCTGTTAATTCATCTCACACAGTTACATCTTTCCTTCAAGAAGCCTTTCGCTAAGGCTGTTCTTGTGGAATTAGCAAAGAGATATTTGGAAGCCCATAGAGGGCTATGGTGAAAAGGAAATATCTTCCGTTCAAAACTGGAAAGAAGCTTTCTGAGAAACTGCTCTGTGTTCTCTTAATTCATCTCACAGAGTTACATCTTTCCCTTCAAGAAGCTTTTCGCTAAGGCTGTTCTTGTGGAATTGGCAAAGGATATTTGGAAGCCCATAGAGGCTATGGTGAAAATATCTTCCGTTCAAAACTGGAAAAAAGCTTTCTGAGAAACTGCTCTGTGTTCTGTTAATTCATCTCACAGAGTTACATCTTTAACTTCAAGAAGCCTTTCGCTAAGTCTGTTCTTGTAAAATTGGCAAAGTGATATTGGGAAGCCCATACAGGGCTACGGTGAAAAAGGAAATATCTTCCGTTCAAAACTGGAAAGAAGCTTTCTGAGAAACTGCTCTGTGTTCTGTTAATTCATCTCACAGAGTTATATCTTTCCCTTCAAGAAGCCTTTCGCTAAGGCTGTTCTTGTGGTATTGGCAAAGTGATATTTGGAAGGCCGTAGAGGGCTATGGAGAAAAAGAAAATATCTTCCGTTCAAAACTGGACAGAAGCTTTCGGAGAAACTACTCTGTGTTCTCTTAATTCATCTCACAGAGTTACATCTTTACCTTCAAGAAGCCTTTCGCTAAGGTTGTTCTTGTGGAATTGGCAAAGTGATATTTGGAAGCCCATAGAGTGCTAAGGTAAAAAGGAAATATGTTCCGTTCAAAACTGGAAAGAAACTTTCTGAGAAACTGCTCTGTGTTCTGTTAATTCATCTCACAGAGTTACATCTTTTCCTTCAAGAAGCCTTTCGCTAAGGCTGTTCTTGTGGAATTGGCAAAGGATATTTGAAGCCCATAGAGGGCTATGGTGAAAAAGGAAATATCTTCCGTTGAAAACTGGAAAAAAGCTTTCTGAGAAACTGCTCTGTTTTCTGTTAATTCATCTCACAGAGTTACATCTTTCCCCTCAAGTAGCCTTTCGCTAAGGCTCTTCTTGTGGAATTGGCAAAGTGATATTTGGATGCCCATAGAGGGCTATGGTGAAAAAGGAATTATCTTCCGTTCAAAATGGAAAAAAGCTTTCTGAGAAACTGCTCTGTGTTCTGTTAATTCATCTCACAGAGTTACATCTTTCCCTTCAAGAAGCCTTTCGCTAAGGCTGTTCTTGTGGAATTGGCATAGTGATATTTGGAAGCCCGTACAGGGCTATGGAGAAAAAGAAAATATCTTCCGTTCAAAACTGGACAGAAGCTTTCTGAGAAACTGCTCTGTGTTCTGTTAATTCATCTCACAGAGTTACATCTTTAACTTCAAGAAGCCTTTCGCTAAGGCTGTTCTTGTGGAATTGACAAAGTGGTATTTGGAAGCCCATAGAGGGCTACGGTGAAAAAGGAAATATCTTCCGTTCAAACCTGGAAAGAAGCATTCTGAGAAACTGCTCTGTGTTCTGTTAATTCATCTCACAGAGTTACATCTTTTCCTTCAAGAAGCATTTCGCTAAGGCTGTTCTTGTGGAATTGGCAAATGGATATTTGGAAGCCCATAGAGGGCTATGGTGAAAAAGGAAATATCTTCCGTTAAAAACTGGAAAGAAGCTTTCTAAGAAACTGCTCTGTTTTCTCGTAATTCATCTCACAGAGTTACATCTTTCCCTTCAAGAAGCCTTTCGCTAAGGCTGTTCTTCTGGAATTGGCAAAGTGATATTTGGAAGCCCATACAGGGCTATGTTGAAAAAGGAAATATCTTCCGTTCTAAACTGGAAAGAATCTTTCTGAGAAACTGCTCTGTGTTCTGTTAATTCATCTCACAGTGTTACATCTTTCCCTTCAAGAAGCCTTTCGCTAAGGCTGTTCTTGTGGAATTGGCAAAGGGATATTTGGAAGCCCATAGAGGGCTATGGTGAAAAAGGAATTATCTTCCGTTGCAAATGGAAAGAAGCTTTCTGAGAAACTGCTCTGTGTTTTGTTAATTCATCTCACAGAGTTACATCTTTCCCTTCAAGAAGCCTTTCGCTAAGGCTGATCTTGTGGAATTTGCAAATTGATATTTGGAAGCCCGTAGAGGTTATGGAGAAAAAGGAAATATCTTCCGTTCAAAACTGGACAGAAGCTTTCTGAGAAACTGCTCTTTGTTCTCTTAATTCATCTCACAGAGTTACATCTTTCCCTTCAAGAAGCCTTTCGCTAAGGCTGTTCTTGTGGAATTGGCAAAGCGATATTTGGAAACCCATAGAGGGCTATGGTTAAAAAGGAAATATCTTCCGTTCAAAACTGGAAAGAAGCTTTCTGCGAAACTGCTCTGTGTTCTGTTAATTCATCTCACAGAGTTACGTCTTTCCCTTCAAGAATCCTTTCGCTAAGGCTGTTCTTGTTTAATTGGCAAAGGGATATTTGGAACCCCTAGATGGCTATGGTGAAAAAGGAATTATCTTCCGTTCAAAATGGAAAGGAGCTTTCTGAGAAACTGCTCTGTGTTGTGTTAATTCATCTCACAGAGTTACATCTTTCCTTCAAGAAGCCTTTCGCTAAGGCTGTTCTTGTGGAATTGGCAAGGATATTTGGAAGCCCATAGAGGGCTATGGTGAAAAGGAAATATCTTCCGTTCAAAACTGGAAAGAAGCTTTCTGAGAAACTGCTCTGTGTTGTGTTAATTCATCTCACAGAGTTACATCTTTAACTACAAGAAGCCTTTCGCTAAGGCTGTTCTTGTGGAATTGGCAAAGTGATATTTGGAAGCCCATAGAGGGCTATGGTTAAAAAAGGAAATATCTTCCCTTGAAAACTGGAAAGAAGCTTTCTGAGAAACTGCTCTGTGTTCTGTTAATTCAGCTCACAGAGTTACATCTTTCCCTGCAAGAAGCCTTTCGCTAAGGCTGTTCTTGTGGAATTGGCAAAGGGATATTTGGAAGACCGTAGAGGGCTATGGTGAAAAAGGAAATATCTTCCGTTCAAAACTGGAAAGAAGCTTTCTGAGAAACTGCACTGTGTTCTGTTCATTCATCTCACAGTGTTATATCTTTTCCTTCAAGAAGCCTTTCGCTAATGCTGTTCTTGTGGAATTGGCAAAGTGATATTTGAAAGCCCATAGAGGGCTATGGTGAAAAAGGAAATATCTTCCGTTGAAAACTGGAAAGAAGCTTTCTGAGAAACTGCTCTGTGTTCTGTTAATTCATCTCACAGAGTTACATCTTTCCCTTCAAGAAGCCTTTCGCTAAGGCTGTTCTTCTGGAATTAGCAAAGGGATATTTGGAAGCCCATAGAGGCTATGGTGAAAAAGGAATTATCTTCCGTTCAAAACTGGAAAGAAGCTTTCTGAGAAACTGCTCTGTGTTCTGTTAATTCATCTCACAGAGTTACATCTTTCCTTCAAGAAGCCTTTCGCTAATGCTGTTCTTGTGGAATTGGCAAGTGATATTTAAGCCCATAGAGGGCTATGGTGAAAAATATCTTCCGTTGAAACCTGGAAAGAAGCTTTCTGAGAAACTGCTCTGTGTTCTGTTAATTCATCTCACAGAGTTACATCTTTCCCTTCAAGAAGCCTTTCGCTAAGGCTGTTCTTGTGGAATTGGCAAAGGGATATTTGGAAGCCCATAGAGGGCTATGGTGAAAAAGGAATTATCTTCTGTTCAAAATGGAAAAAAGCTTTCTGAGAAACTGCTCTGTGTTCTGTTAATTCATCTCACAGAGTTACATCTTTCCCTTCAAGAAACCTTTCGCTAAGGCTGTTCTTGTGGAATTGGCAAAGTGATATTTGGAAGCTCATAGAGGGCTATGGAGAAAAAGAAAATATCTTCCGTTCAAAACTGGACAGAAGCTTTCTGAGAAACTGCTCTGTGTTCTGTTAATTCATCTCACAGAGTTACATCTTTCCCTTCAAGAAGCCTTTCGCTAAGGCTGTTCTTGAGGAATTGGCAAAGCGATATTTTTATCCCCTAGAGGGCTATGGTGAAAAAGGAAATATCTTCCGTTCAAAACTGGACAGAAGCTTGAGAAACTGCTCTGTGTTCTGTTAATTCATCTCACAGAGTTACATCTTTAACTTCAAGAAGCCTTTCGCTAAGGCTGTTCTTGTGGAATTGGCAAAGTATTTGGAAGCCCATAGAGGGCTATGGTGAAAAAATTAAATATCTTCCGTTCAAAACTGGAAAGAAGCTTTCTGAGAAACTGCTCTCTGTTCTGTTAATTCATCTCAAAGGGTTACATCTTTCCTTCAAGAAGCCTTTCGCTAAGGCTGTTCTTGTGGAATTGGCAAGAAAGTGATATCTGGAAGCCCATAGGGCTATGGTGAAAAAATTAAATATCTTCCGTTCAAAACTGGAAGAAGCTTTCTGAGAAACTGCTCTGTGTTGTGTTAATTCATCTCAGAGTTACATCTTTCCTTCAAAAACCTTTCGCTAAGGCTGTTCTTGTGGAATTGGCAAAAGGATATTTGGAAGCCCATAGAGGGCTATGGTGAAAAAGGAAATATCTTCCGTTCAAAACTGAAAAGAAGCATTCTGAGAAACTGCTCTGTGTTCTGTTAATTCATCTCACAGAGTTACATCTTTTCCTTTCAAAGACTTTCGCTAAGGCTGTTTTTGTGGAATTGGCAAAGGGATATTTGGAAGCCCATAGAGGGCTATGGTGAAAAAGGAAATATCTTCCGTTCAAAACTGGAAAGAAGCTTTCTGAGAAACTGCTCTGTGTTCTGTTAATTCATCTCACAGAGTTACATCTTTCCCTTCAAGAAGCCTTTCGCTAAGGCTGTTCTTGTGGAATTGGCAAATGGATATTTGGAAGCCCATAGAGGGCTATGGTGAAAAAGGGAATATCTTCCGTTAAAAACTGGAAAGAAGCTTTCTAAGAAACTGCTCTGTTTTCTCTTTATTCATCTCACAGAGTTACATCTTTCCCTTCAAGAAGCCTTTCGCTAAGGCTGTTCTTCTGGAATTTGCAAAGTGATATTTGGAAGCCCATAGAGGGCTATGGAGAAAAAGGAAATATCTTCCGTTCAAAACTGGAAAGAAGCTTTCTGAGAAACTGCTCTGTGTTCTGTTAATTCATCTCACAGAGTTACATCTTTCCCTTCAAGAAGCCTTTCGCTAAGGCTGTTCTTGTGGAATTGGCAAAGCGATATTTGGAAGCCCATAGAGGGCTATGGTGAAAAAGGAAATATCTTCCGTTCAAAACTGGAAAGAAGCTTTCTGAGAAACTGCTCTGTGTTCTCTTAATTCATCTCACAGAGTTACATCTTTCCCTTCAAGAAGCCTTTCGCTAAGGCTGTTCTTGTGGAATTGGCAAAGGGATATTTGGAAGCCCATAGAGGGCTATGGTGAAAAAGGAAATATCTTCCGTTCAAAACTGGAAAGAAGCTTTCTGAGAAACTGCTCTGTGTTCTGTTAATTCATCTCACAGAGTTACATCTTTAACTTCAAGAAGCCTTTCGCTAAGGCTGTTCTTGTAAAATTGGCACTGTGATATTTGGAAGCCCATTCAGGGCTACGGTGAAAAAGGAAATATCTTCCGTTCAAAACTGGAAAGAAGCTTTCTGAGAAAATGCTCTGTGTTCTGTTAATACATCTCACAGAGTTACATCTTTCCTTCAAGAAGCCTTCGCTAAGGCTGTTCTTGTGGAATTGGCAAAGTGATATTTGGAAGCCCATAGAGGCTATGGTGAAAAAGGAAATATCTTCCGTTCAAAACTGGAAAGAAGCTTGAGAAACTGCTCTGTGTTCTCTTAATTCATTTCAAAGAGTTACATCTTTCCTTCAAGAAGCCTTTCGCTAAGGCTGTTCTTGTGGAATTGGCAAAGGCATATTTGGAAGCCCATAGAGGGCTATGGTGAAAAGGAAATATCTTCCGTTCAAAACTGGAAAGAAGCTTGAGAAACTGCTCTGTGTTCTGTTAATTCATCTCACAGAGTTACATCTTTCCCTTCAAGAAGCCTTTCTTCGCTAAGGCTGTTCTTGAGAATTAGCAAAGCGATATTTTTATCCCCAGAGGGCTATGGTGAAAAGGAAATATCTTCCGTCAAACCTGGAAAGAAGCATTCTGAGAAACTGCTCTGTGTTCTGTTAATTCATCTCACAGAGTTACATCTTTCCTTCAAGAAGCCTTTCGCTAAGGCTGTTCTTGTGGAATTGGCAAGGGATATTTGAAGCCCATAGAGGGCTATGGTGAAAAGGAAATATCTTCCGCTCAAAACTGGAAAGAAGCTTTCTGAGAAACTGCTCTGTGTTGTGTTAATTCACCTCACAGAGTTACATCTTTAACTACAAGAAGCCTCGACAAGGCTGTTCTTGTGGAATTGGCAAAGTGATATTTGGAAGCCCATAGAGGGCTATGGTTAAAAAAGGAAATATCTTCCCTTGAAAACTGGAAAGAAGCTTTCTGAGAAACTGCTCTGTGTTCTGTTAATTCATCTCACAGAGTTACATCTTTCCCTGCAAGAAGCCTTTCGCTAAGGCTGTTCTTCTTTAATTGGCAAAGGGATATTTGGAACCCCTAGAGGGCTATGGTGAAAAAGGAATTATCTTCCGTTCAAAATGGAAAGGAGCTTTCTGAGAAACTGCTCTGTGTTGTGTTAATTCATCTCGCAGAGTTACATCTTTTCCTTCAAGAAGCCTTTCGCTAAGTCTGTTCTTGTGGAATTGGCCAAGGGATATTTGGAAGCCCCTAGAGGGCTATGGTGAAAAAGGAAATATCTTCCGTTCAAAACTGGAAAGAAGCTTTCTGAGAAACTGCTCTGTGTTGTGTTAAGTCATCTCACAGAGTTACATCTTTAACTACAAGAAGCCTTTCGATAAGGCTGTTCTTGTGGAATTGGCAAAGTGATATTTGGAAGCCCATAGAGGGCTATGGTTAAAAAAGGAAATATCTTCCCTTGAAAATTGGAAAGAAGCTTTTTGAGAAACTGCTCTGTGTTCTGTTAATTCAGCTCACAGAGTTACATCTTTCCCTGCAAGAAGCCTTTCGCTAAGGCTGTTCTTGTGGAATTGGCAAGGGATATTTGGAAGACCGTGAGAGGGCTATGGTGAAAAGGAAATATCTTCCGTTCAAAACTGGAAAGAAGCTTTCTGAGAAACTGCACTGTGTTCTGTTCATTCATCTCACAGTGTTATATCTTTTCCTTCAAGAAGCCTTCGCTAATGCTGTTCTTGTGGAATTGGCAAAGTGATATTTGAAGCCCATAGAGGGCTATGGTGAAAAAGGAATTCCCATGAAAACTGGAAAGAAGCTTGAGAAACTGCTCTGTGTTCTGTTAATTCATCTCACAGAGTTACATCTTTCCTTCAAGAAGCTTTCTCGCTAAGGCTGTTCTTGTGGAATTAGCAAAGGATACTTGGAAGCCCATAGAGGGCTATGGTGAAAAAGGAATTATCTTCAGTTCAAAATGGAAAGATTTCTGAGAAACTGCTCTGTGTTCTGTTAATTCAAAAAAAATGACAAAGTATCTGAACACAGGAGAATAATCAAGGGCCACTGTCTCTTCCTGTGTCAGAGCCTCGCATCTAAGCTGGATTTACAAGGTTACTACTTTGGACTGAAAGTTATCCCCAACCCTAGTTTGTAAGCAAGTGGAGCAGAACGCTTCAATTATTTCAAGGTTTAGCGGTAAAGCTCTGCAACTCTCACAACCATTTTAATTGGTGTGAATTTTAAAGTGACTCAATCTGTTGGCTGGAGTATCTAACGGCTTAACCACGGGGTCATGTTGGAAAATTATTCCAATTGCTTTTGTTTTCTCTACTGAAGATGCATTTGAATGTTCTTGTAGTTTGCAGTTGGCTGGTTCTGATGTTTGGTCCTGAGGAGGCCCAAGTACCCGGAGAGGAAGAATCTGAAACCTCAAGACACTCGAGTGCTGTCTGGGGAGATGGAGACCCCAACCCGAGGGCCACTGACGGACTCAGCACGAGCGCAGGGCCGCCCGATGCAACAGGCCACGTATTTGCCGCTTACAAAACAACATAAGCACACACCCCCAGGTGTGCACACACGCTCTGTACACACTCACGTCTGTCCGTGCCAACACCAACCCACAACCCCGAGGTGTGCACACACGCTCTGTACACATCTGTCCCTGCCAATGCCAGCACATATTCTGTACGCACTCACATCTGTCCCTGCCAATGCCAGCACATATCCCCAAGGTGTGCACACACGCTCTGTACACGCTCACATCCCTCCCTGCCAATATGAGCACACACCCCCAGGGGTGCACACACGCTCTGCACATACTCACGTCTGTCCCTGCAGCCTGAGTCAAACAGTCACAGAGAGGCAGAGGAGGAGGAGGAAGGACGTGATGGGCACTGAGGTCCTGGGAAGGTTCCCCTCCCTACTTCGGGAGAGACCCCTCATGTGATCCTGCCATCACTCACCCTTCCGCCTCCATCCTCCATCCTCCCACATGG